>JAGKTI010038825.1:0-10660 GCA_018397915.1 Birgus latro | reverse complement strand
GTGATGGGAAGCGTTAGGAGAAACACGTTAAGGTGTTTTTTTTTTTTAAATGCAAGGAAGAAGGAACCAAGGGCCATGGGCCCGCATACCGTTCCTTCCAAGAAGTAAAAACAATACAAAAGAGCATGTGGAGAGGATGGAGGGTGAAAGACTGATGAGGAAAGTGTATGTGAGTGAGGTGGAGGGGGCGAGAGGGAGGGGGGAGGCCGAGGATGAGATGGAAGGGTGGAGTGGAGAGGTATATGAGAGAGGGGGGTGTGAGTTGGAAGCGTGGTAGTGAAAGGGCAGGGGACAGAGTGACATGGAGGCAATTTGTTTGTGGCCACCCCGTGTGGGATTAAGGCGTCTGGCAATAGATAGATAGATAGATAGAAGTTTTCTGTTCTTTCATATATTATAATGCATATGTTAAAATTGTATTCGTATGTGTTTACCTAATTTGCGATGCCTTTTACATATATAACAGCCGTTTCACATAGCGGGTTTGGGAAACATGGCACCACTGTGGGCGGGTGTGGGGCCCCACCCAACCCGTACTTTTGGCTTAGCCTGACCATAGTCCTATCATTATCACACCAACCCTGTTTCCCACAAGCTTCAACACTCTATACCTACAGTCCTATCAATATCATTCCAACCCTGCATCCCACATTCACATGAGGTGCAATGAGATATGTCTTTAAATTTTCAACAAATTTCTGATAAAAATTATGCTGACACAATATGTCTGACCTTTCATTAATACCTTTCATTAATTAATACTGCTGAGTATACACTGCCACTTGTAATGCAGGCTGATCAAATCTGCTAAATACAAGCATTCTATGAATGTGTCAAAAAAGGGGGTTTGCCTTACTTGCAATATCAGGTTCAATAACAAGGCATTTAAACTCTGTAATCTGATGAACTACTTTTAGTTTATTCTTGCCACTACCAGATACTTTATCAAATACTGGAAAGGTCTCCTATACTAAACAAGTGAATAAAGACTATAACTAACTATTCCAGTTCAAAAACTCTCTCCAATCCTAGGAAAACTGTCTGGGGGTGAAGAGATGAAAATGATTTTTTTTTTTTTTTAATGCAAGGAAAAAGGAACCACAGGCCAGGAGTCCACAAATTGTTCCCTCAAAAAAATAAATAAATAAATAAATAAACAAAATAAATAACAGAGAGCCAAATTCAAGATCCGTTCATTTTGGGATGCCTGGACACACTGCGTTTGAAAGACTGGAGATCATAGGTAGTAGGAAATACAGACAGAGGGAGACAATTCCAGAGTTGACCTGTTGCATAAATGAAGAACTGGGAGCAACGGTTAACTCTTGCATTAGAGAGCTGGACAGAAAAGGGATGAGAGTTTGTTGCTAGATGGGTGCTACACACCCATCAAGGTGCTGGAGGGATGCAAGCAGATGGTTCAGAGGAGCAGTGACAACTGAAGAAGCGATAGAAAAGAGATAAGGATACAACAATGCAGCAAAGAGAAAGAGGTTGAAGGAAGCCAGTAAAAGGAGATGAGTTAATGAAACAAAAAGCCTTTGACTCCACCTTGTTGAGAAGAGCTCTATGTGGGGAGCTTCCCCACAAATGAGAGTTGTACTCTACACAGGGGCAAATAAAACCAATTTATAAAGTCAACAACTGTGCAGAGGTAAAGAAGGCACGGAATCGACTTAGCACACCTAATCTCTTGGAAGCAGATTTTACAAGAGAGGTAATATGATCTTTCCAAGACAAATACCGAGAGTATGAAACCCCTTTAAAGATGAGGTAGGATTGAGTTGGAGATTATTAAAAATTAGAGGGTACTCTTGCAGATGACTTTGTCGGGTTGACAGATATAAGAACTAAGTTTCTGATGCATTAAAATCAGCAAGATTACTTTTACCCCAATCAGAGATATGAGCCAAGTCAGACATTAGGTGTGCCATAGCCTCATCCATTGAAGTAACTGCTCAGATGGACACTGCAGGAAGCAAATGGAAAGGTGAAAGGTGCAGTCATCAGCATGTGAGTGGATAGGGTTAGATGTACAGCTTAGATGGTCACTGACGAATAGAAAGAAGAGAGATAGCTCTAGAAGAAAGGTGGCCATCTACAACAGCTGCTATAGAATGACCAGAAATGAAGCTAGATATGAAGCTACAGACAGAAGGTCAGAAACATAAAAGGGAAGTTTAGAAATTAAACGTTTATGCCAGACTCGATTGAAAACCTTGGGACGTCAAGTGCAACTGTAAAACTTTCACCAAAGTCCAGAAAGGAGGATGACCAGGAGTCTGAAAGGTAAGTGAGAAGATAGCTAGTGGTGCATCCCTGGCAGAACCCAAGCTGATGATCAGAAAGGAGGATGTGACAGGAAAGATGCTTTAAAATTTTTGGTTAATAGACTCGAAAATTTTTGAAACACAGGATGTTAAAGCCACCCGTCTTTGGGACAGGCTGCACAAGATCAAACTTCCAGCAAGAAGGAAAGGTACAAGTTGGCAGACAAAGACACATGAGTTTGCCTAGGCAGGAGGTACGCATAGAAGCACAGTTCTTGAGGACAACAGGAGGGACCCCATCAGGCCCATATGCCTTGTTAGTACTGATGCCAGTGATGGCAGAAAATACATCAACTGAAAAAATTTTAAAGTCAGCCATGAGGAAGTCAGAGGGGGGAAGTGATGGAGGAAGAGCACCAGAATCATCTAAGGTGGAAATGGAGGAGAAAGTCTGAGCAAAGAGTTCTACTTTATCAGTGGAAGAAATTGCTACTAAGTAATCAGAGTGGAAAAGAGGAGGGAGGAAAGTTTAGTTGATAGAAAGGTTTTTGCCAAGGTGCCAGAAGGAGCGGGAAGAATTAGAGTTGGAGACTTCAGAGCATTTAGTAAGAATTAAATTATTTTTAGCAGAGTGAAGAACAAACTTAGCATGAGGTTAATCTCCTGTAGGCTAATTTGGGAGGAATGGAGGTCATAGCTCAGGTGACCCTTTATGACTGACATCCTTTCTGTATATAAATCTGGCTATTACATTTTTTCCCACGATAGAGGGGAAAGGGAGGAATGGTAGGAACCTTTAACCTGCCAAAAATCTTTAATTCAAACACAAGAATGAAAATTTTTCTATCTTTCAACACTGCCATAGGATTAAATTTTTCTAAATGACCATTTTGTGGGCTGAAGGGGTTAAAAATATCCAGCATTAATTCCTCATTACTTTAACAATACTATTCTCCCAAGTACCAGACAAATTTATTCAGCTTATGAATGATCTCTTGAACTGAAGTAATTAAAATGTTAGATCCTGAATGGACAATAGGATCCTCCTTTCGGGACTTAGGCGAAAGCATTGCTATTGCACTTGACATCTCAAAGGTTTTCGATTGAGTCTGGCATAAATCTTTGATTTCCAAACTGCCCTCTTACGGTTTCTATCCTTCTATCTGTGCCTTCATCTCTAGCTTCCTTTCTGGTCGTTCTATAGCTGCTGTTGTAGACGGCCATCGTTCTTCTAGACCTATCAATAGTGGTGTTCCTCAGGGCTCTGTCCTATCACCAACTCTCTTCCTTTTATTCATCAATGACCTTCTAAGCTGTACATCTAACCTTATCCACTCATATGCTGATGATTCCACCCTTCACCTTTCCATTCAGTTTCTGCAACGTCCATCTCAGCAGTTACTTCAACAAACAAGGGATGAGGCTATGGCACACCTAATGTCTGACTTGGCTCGTATCTCTGACTGGGGTAAAAATAATCTTGTTATTTTTAATGCATCAAAGACTCAGTTCTTACACTTATCAACACGACAAAATCTTCCACAGGATTACCCATTAATGTTTAATAATGTCCAGCTCAGTCCTGCATCATCCCTGAACATGCTTGGGGTTTCATTCTCTCGGGATTTGTCTTGGAAAGAACATATTACATCTCTTGTGAAATCTGCTACCACGAGATTAGGTGTGCTAAGCCGACTCCAAACTTTCTTTACCCCTGCACGGTTGTTGACCTTGTACACAGGTTTTATTTGCCCCTGTATGCAGTACAACTCTCATGTGTGGGGAGGTTCCCCACATGAAGCTCTTCTCAATAGCGTGGAGTCAAAAGCTTTTCGTCTCATTAACTCTCATCCTCTTACTGATTCCCTTCAACCTTTGTCTCTTCACTGCACTGCTGCATCTTTATCTCTCTTCTATCGCTGTTCTTCTGAACTGTCTGCTTGCATCCCTCCACCTCTACGACAGGCACGTAGTACCCGTCTAGCAACAAACTCTCATCTTTCCTGTCCAACTCTCTAACGCAAGAGCTAACCGTTACTCCCAGTCCTTCATTTATGCAACTGGTCAACTCTGGAACAGTCTTCCTCTGTCTGTATTCCCTACCTCCTATGATCTCCAGTCTTTCAAGCGCAGTGTGTCCAGGCATCTCGAAATGAATAGATTTTGAATTTGGTTCTCTTTTGTATTGTTCTTGTTTTTTCTTGGAGGGAACAGTATGCGGGCCCATAGCCTTTGGTTCCTTCTTCCTTGCATTATTTAAAAAAAAAAAAAAAAAGGTAGATGGAAGACTAGCTGGACAAAACTAAATGGAAATAAAAGGAAGACTAGCTGCACAAAACTTAATGAAGGTAAAAGGAAGACTAGCTGGACAGAACTTAATGCAGGTAAATGGAATGCTAGTTGGACAAATCTTGATGGAGGTAAAACGAAGACTAGCTGGACAAAACATGCCACATTATCATCATCATCATCCAGACCTCCTTTCCCACCCTTGGGCAGGGTGAGGAGTAGCAATGACAGACAGCCAAAGTTTGCCCAATACAATGGGCCACACTGCCATTCACTCATCATTCAAGCCCTTGAAATCCTGGCTCTATCTGACAGACCAAAAAAATATTTCACCATGTTCTGAAGCTTCACATATACTGTACCTATCTGATAAAGCCAATCCAAATCCTGTCACATTAAAAAGGGTTGCCAAATCCCTGGTTGTGCACTTCTCCACAAAAAAATCATCTATCCAAATTGATCTCTTGTCAGTTCCTTGGCCTCACCAACTTCATACCTCTCTTCCTCACATGCTCATACACCATATCCCTCCACCTTCTTCTTGGCCTACCTCGCCTCCTCCCTCCTTCAAATGCACTCAGATCAACATTTTTACCACTCTACTGTCATCCATTCACTCCACATGACCATACCATCTCAGAACACTCTCTTGAATTCTGGTGTCCCAGACTTCCTCTGTCCGCATCTTTCATGAATCATATTATTCCGCATCCTATCCACTCCATGTACTCCAAATACAGTATTTCCTCATATTTCAAAGCATTTTACTTCGACACCTCGTTTTTCACGCTGGAAAAAAGTTTCCAAGTTGTTTCACACTTCGCGAGTTTCCCCGCACTTTGACACCCCCAGCCAGCAGCCAACACTCAGCAGACGACGCGTACCAATGCTCATTTGTCACCTAGTAACTAGCCCATCCACCTTCAACACACTGGTTTTGGGACAATTCGCCACCACAACAATAACAAGACAATTCGCCATCATTAATGAAGACTGCTATGGGTGATGCTTGAATATAATTCAAAGGTGACTACAGCAAGGAAGAAACAAGTTAATTATTGACTAAAGGTGCAACTACAGTAATAAACAATATCCAAAGCCTACGCTACTGAACATAAACTCTGATAGATCCCCCCGAAATATAGTTATTAAAGTATTGATTAATTAATAATAAGTATACAGTAGGCGTGGAAAGTGTTGACCCCATCTTAAAAAAAGAAAACATTCTTGTGGCTAGAAAGGAAACAAATAAATTAACACTCACCATTGAATTTAGTATTTACTGGCATTCCCCTTCATCTTTACTATCTTCTTAAGGCGTCTGGGGAGACTGATGGCGTAGTTTTGCAGAACAGACGGACTAAAACTGCTCCATGGCTGCAGTCTCAAGTTTAGGCAAAGATGATGTGTCCATACTACACAGCTGCCGCTTCATGTCCGCCCATAAATTCTCAATGGGATTGATATCTGGGCTGTTTCCGGGCCAATCTCGAATAAAGGGAACCTCACAGTCTGTTAGCCACTGTTTCACTGACTTTACAACATGTGCAGGGGCAGAATCTTGCATAAATACTCTTGCCTTGGTTTTATCAAAAGAGTCACTTAAAACATCACATAAGAGCTCCAAATAATTGTTCTGGTTCACTTTTTCATTTGCAGGTAGAATTACCAACCTACCAACACCATAATATGTAAAGCAGCCCCAAGCCATGAGTGAGGCTGGGTATTTAACAAACTTGGAAGTGTACTTAGGATCCAGGGGGTCACTGCCTGGTTTGTGGTACACTCGTGATGAAGGGGTACCAGTGACAGTAAATGTTGACTCATCACTCCAAAGCACAGTTTTCCATTGCTCCTCACTCCAGGCAAGATATTTCTTACAAAAATTTACTCTCTTTTTCTTCTGAAGTGCAGTTAGCAGTGGTTTTTTACGAGCACAAAAACTCCTGTAGCCCAGATCGTCATGCAACAGTTGCTGCACACTTCTGACAGACACATCTGCCAGCAACTGTGGGTTCTTTTCTTTTAAATCCCGTGCTGTTAGCCTTGGATCCTTGCTAACTTGCCTTGAGATCAGCTGACGGGTCCTGAAGGTTGTCTTACGAGGTCTCCCAGGCTTGGGAAGTGGAGTGGGAGGAATGGCCTCCCCACTGTCCTTGAACCACTTCACCAGTCTCTGAACTGTCCTCAGTCTAACACCATCTGATTTGCAATAAATGGGAGTTTGTGGCCAGCTTTGTATAAAGTAATCACTTCCACACATTTGTCCTTGCTTGTGGTTACTTTAGGCATGATGAGAATGTGGTAGGTAACCAAATAACTGTGTTATTTGAGTCAAAACATGCCCTCGTGGTGCATCACACACAGAGACCATCCTCCTCCTGTGGCTGCCCAAACATTACTGAGCTTGCTCCTGTGGTGCCAAACCTATCAAGCAGGGTTGCCAGCTCCCGTTGAAAAAGCGTCAGCTCATTTCGCATCACAGGGGAGGGTAGTATTGACCCTACTTCACTTAACGCGAAGAACAATGACGTCGGCAAAAAAAGTCAATACTTTCCGCGCCTACTGTATTTATAGGTGGAGGCACTTACCATCCACTCAATCGATGTAGTGCTGCCCTCGGGTGTCTGCCCTTTCCTCTCCTCTCTCCTTTCCCTCCTTCCTCTTCTGTCTTTCTTTACTTCATTCATTCCTTGTCCTTCTGCCTATGGGTGACTCTACACTGAGGTACAAGCTGAATGGTTTCCTGTACACCAGGAAACCATTTACTATGCTGGGTGGTAACCATATAACCAAATTAAGGAACATGGTGGTTTAGTGGGTAATTGCAGTGCTCCAATTGGATTGAGGTGATGAAGGTTTATATCCAAGGGATGGTTGGGGTTATTCCTCACGTAATGCCACTCAGGGATGAGTGAGGTTGGTCACTCTCATCTTAAATGTCAGGACCAACTTGCCTAGCCCGGGGCTCCTACGCTCCTCATGGAGCAACGTAGGATTGGATGATGGATGGATGGATGGATGGATATTTATAGAATGTCGGGGAATCGTCCAGGGTGCAAACTGTCCTGACGGGGAATCGTCCATGTTTTGATGGCGAATTGTCTCGGAACCAACACACCTTCACCTGCCACTCAAGCCAGTCTTCACTTTATTTCTGGTATGGAATTTTGGTGTTGCAGCTCTTTATAACAGTTTTACTGTCTTTTCAGGTACATGTTTATTGGGTTATGCTGTTTTAGCACTAGTAAACACTCTTCATTTAATTTTGGATTGAGCCTTTTTGGTGTTATAGTACTTTCTAATAGAGTAGGTACATGTCCCACCGGAATGCCCCTCTATTTTTGCCACTGATTCTTAATTTCACACTTTGACGTTTCACGTTTCACAAGGTTTTGGCAGAACATGCAACCCGCAAAAAATGGGGACATACTGTACATTCCTCAGCAGTCCCATCTCCAGTGCTCTCACTCTTGACTTTTCATTTTCATGCCACACCATAGTCTCACATTCATATGTTAAAGCTTGCACCAACACTCTTTCTTCTAAGCCTTGTGCAGGTGCAACACTTAAGCCTCTGTTTCTTATAAAGGCCTCCATAGCATTAGTTACTTTACTTTCTTGTGTCACTCTACTTTCCACTTCTTTTGCACATTTTCCTCTCTTATCTATCATTGTACATTGGTATTTGAGCTCTCACCAATTCCAGTCTCTCTCCGTTCACTGTAACATTACACTGGGAGTCACCTTCTCTCTCAACAACCATCACTTTACTTTTTCTACATTTACTCTCAAGGCACAATGCTCACAGACATCTACAAAACTGCTCTAATCTACCAAGCTCTTGTCCGGTATCTGCAGGTAGCACTGCATCATCAGCATACAACAAAATTGAGCTATTTCATCCATCACTATTCATTACCAACGCCATCCCTCTCTCAATTACTCGTGTTTTAACTTATCACCTCATCCATATATATAATGAACAACCATGGGGACATCACACAACCTTGTCACATCCCCACACTGATCGTCAACCATTCACCTAGATGCCCATTTACCATTACACATGCCTCACCACCATCATAAAAACTCCTGACGGCACCTAGCAGCTCACCATCTACACCGTACATGTGCAAAACCTTCCACAATCCTTCTCTGTCTACTTTGTTGTATGCTTTTCCAGAGCCATAAATGACATAAACACCATATAATCCATCTCACAAGCCTTCTCCACTATGTCTCACTGCAAATATTTGATCCAAACATTCTCTGCCACTCCTAAACCCATCCTGTTCATCACTCACTGGGACTTCTCATCTCTCTTATTTTCTCTAAAATAATTCTTCCATATAGCTTCTCTATAACACTCAATAGACTTATGCCACTATAATTCTTGCACTAACTTCACTCACCCTTATTTTTGTACAGGGGTACAATCACTGCCTTTTTCCACCCTACTGGAACAGTTTCACTCATCCATGCCTTCTTACATGTCTCCAACAAGCACTTCGTTCCGCAGTCTCCACTACATTCAATCGTCTCTGCATACACCTCATCAACCCCAGCTGCTTTCCCATTTTTCATGCGCTTCACAGCGTTCTTCACCTCTGCAAGTGTCACGTTTCCTGGAACTGTATTCCTTCTCTGTACACCCCCAAAACCAATCATATTAGTAGTCACTTAGCTCTCTCTATTCCCATTCATCAGACTTTCAAAATATTCATTTCATCTGGTCCTTATTTCATCCCCATGGTTTAATAATCTACCACTTACATCCTTCACACTTTCACATTTCTTTCCACTGTCATTTCTACATTTCTTCACCTCTTTCCAGAATAACTTCCTATTTTCAGTGTAATTTGCATTCATTTTTCTTCCTAGATAATCACTTACCTCCTCCTTTTTCACCTCACTAGTCTCTCTATGTGCTTCTTGTGCTCAGTATATTCAGTTCTTATTTCAACTGAACCCCTGTCCTGTATCCACTCTGCCACTTCTTCCTAGTTTCCTCCACTGCTCTCTTAACCTCTTCATCCCACCATGCCATACCTCTCTTCTTTGTTGTTGGACAAACTTAATGAGAGTGAAAGGAGGACTAGCTGAACAAAATAAATAGGAAACAAAATGTAAATCCCATGGGGACAAAAGGTGAAACGACTGGAAAAGACAAGAGACAAATTTATGTACTAACCAGGACACACAAGATGAATCAGGTGGTTATTTCCCCTCGCAAGCCAGTCTTCCACGAGGTCACCAATGGCAGCCGAACTCTCTTCTCTTGTGGGGAAGTGGAGAATATCCCGATGGCAAAATGTGGTGTCTATGTGGAGAGAGTCTACTGTTTTCGCTGTTCCATCAGAGGTGTGTAGAGCTCGGATCCGTTCCACATCTCCCACACTGGTACGGAAATCACCAGTGTACAGGACTGTTCCACCACGTCCCTCAAACAGGAACCTGGGCGAAGAAAGGTAAAAATGAAGAAGAGGAATGAAAATGGAATACAGGGGCGGGACTCTCAAACATATTTCCAACTGATTTCTTTCCATAACTTAGATATACTTTTACAGGAAGAATTAGACAAGGAAAGAGTTTGCACTCCTTTCCCTGATCTTCCTGCACAGAAGTTATAACCTCCAGCATTTTTTTGTCTGTAACTTAGATTTATACACGGTTACAAGAGACAGCAGGATTTGACAGCCTCACTGTCCCTCCTGAAAAACCTGAATTATGGCTGCGAATGATCAAAAGTGCATTTGTTATCCTGATTCAGGCTGACAAACTCCCACTGAAAGTATGCAAAATTAATGCAGTTATCTATGAATATTCATTCATTATCCAATCCTATGCCGCCCCACAGAGAAGTGAAGGAGCCCAGGGCTAGGCAAGATGGTCCTGACAATTAAGATGACAGTGACCAGCCTCACTCATCCCTCAATGGCATTTTGTGAGCAATAAACCCCAACCATCCCTTGGATATAAACCTTCACCGGATCAATCCAATTGGAGCGCCGTAATTACCCACTGAACCACCAGGTGCTAAAATCTGGTTATATGGTTACCACCCAGCGTAGTAAATCGTTTCCTGTACACCAGGAAAC
>JAGKTI010038823.1:0-10660 GCA_018397915.1 Birgus latro | reverse complement strand
ACACACACACACACACACACACACACACACACACACACACACACACAAATCTAGCATTAGTTATAATTATTTCATCTTCCAAACTGAAGTGCTCTCTCTCTCTCTCTCTCCTTCCTCCTACTACCCCATCTTTCTTTCCTCCGCCGACTCATTTGACAAACTTGGTCTTAATTAAACGTCCCTACGACTTTCTAATCTCACTTTTTCCGGCCAAGTTCCAGTCGTATAAGTGAGAGATGGAGTTGCAGACCTAATGAATACGGAGAACTTCCAATCTCAGGTAAAAGTGCTTCTTAATTACACTAAACTCTTACGACGACGTATCTTCTCTGTGTCTTTGGCAGGGATCTTTACGGCTCTTTCCTTGTCGGTTTGTTTGCACTGTGGTATCCTGGGGTAGACATGCAGGTTACCAGACCGCACGGTAGAATGACTTGGACTACCAGACGGCACAGTAGACTGATATAGACTACCACACCGCATAGTTGATTGATATAGACTACTAGACCGCACACTATGCAGATAAAGACAACCTGCGCGTATGAGTTACACAAAATCAGACTACCAGACTGCATGGTAGACCAATACAGACTACTAAAATATCTGCAGTATACTTATATAGACTACCAGACCGCAAAGTAGACTGATACAGACTACCAAACCGCATAGTAGACGGATGTATACTGACTGCAGAGCAGACTGATATAGGCTACCAGACCGCATAGTACTGATACTGAATATTCGGAAGGAAGATGTAGACTACCAGACCTGAAAGTAGCTAATATTTTTTCTACCCTCTGAGTATACTGATGTCTTTCTTAATTCAGTGTTCCTACCGCCTGACGATTTTCAGACACCCCTGGTAGAGAAGGGTTTGGAAAATCCCCAACCTTACAAAAGGGAAGTACCAAAGGTGGGAAACCTGCAAAAAGTATCCATTCCAAAGTGTGTCATACAAAAAATACAATCTGTAAATAGATTCCGAATACAGTAATACTAGGTCATCCTTGTACTTGAAGCAAACCTTGCATAAGTTACTTAAATATCTAGGTGTTTTAAACCAGCCATTCGCAAGTTACTGGAATATGTAAGTGCTTTAAACCATCCACATGAAGATCATGTTAAAACAATTTCACAGCAGACGCCACCAAAGCCATACGTGTCTTTGAACTGCAGCTGAGTTTATTCAGTGAAGTAAATTGCATGAAAAATTAGTCTGTGTAGGCTCCGTAGCACAGCGTCTGGTGTGTGCTGTAATTCACTTATACGAATAGCCTACACAGCACACACAATGTAGGTCCCGTGGTTTCTGTTGTTAGACCGCCTTTATTAATTCAGACCAGCCATGCAATTCACCAGCTGCTAGGATATCTATGTGCTTTAAACCCTCCATACACATCACAGGGATATTGTTGGATTTCAGGTTACTGATCCTGTTTTAACTTATGCATCGGAAAACTGCAATCTACCAGAATCCTTCGAACGTACCGCATACTGGGTGTGCTGAGAGAGGAATGGAACATGTGTTGGGTTTCATAATTATGTAGGAAAGAAAACAGAGCTTCACTTGTACTGGCAGAGTCGAAGGTAGAGTATATGCAGCACTCATAACAATTAAAAGACAGATGAACATCTACGTTAACGGAGTGGCAACCCCGGGATGGAGTAAGAGGAAAAGACAGACAAAGAACATGATGGAGAGACGAAATACGCAGGGACACTGGGACGAAATGGAGAGGGCTAACAAGTAATAGATCAGAGTGGAGTAAGGATGGAAGCATCTTCGTCCTGCAGTACAGACTTTCTCAGGCTGATGATAAGAGCCAGCGTTTACAATTGCTTGGTTAAAAACAGACACACCACAAACAGCGTAAGGGATCCCATTATCTTACTTCCATACTGTGAGTGTGACTGACAAGGAATGCACCAAAATGTTGTGGGGCTTACCACCAAGTCAGAAGGAAGGAGAGGACAAATGATGAACCAGAACGAACATAAAAGAATTTCTTGACAAGGAACAAGTACCGTATCTTAACCCAACACGCGAAAATAAACCTGTGAGTAAAGGGTACGCACAAACACAGAGGAACGTGACTGCAAAAGAAAGCACCCAAACATTTCCCCAGACAACGACATGCAACTATCGTTATACAGTTCAGGTCCCTATTCCAGCTCTATGTGTTAAGAGACTGGAGTTAAAGGATTTCGCCCAAAGATCTCGTGGTGGAATCGTGAGTGGAATATTCTTGTATTCTCAGATGTTTTAAATCCGAAAGGGAACCACTTGTCTGTCCCAACCCTTTTCAATTGTGCAAGTAGTTATACAGCAAGAGATAACATGTACCCCTTAAATCCAATGAAATACTTTTTATTTTCCTTACAATCTCCAGACAATTTTATTCACCTTGGGACAGACTTTTCAACTTGGAGGGGTCAGATATAGACTTCAATAACCCCTTCACTGCAAATCGCCTCTCCCAGTCGTAATAAATCGTAATCGCCTATACTCATCTTTTTTTTTTTGATAGAGGCGAAAATGCATTTGACAGGTTGATGATGATTGGCTGAATGCAATACGTCCGAATTATGTTGTATTCGAGTTAGTCAGTAAGTTTCGATTTACATTACCGGTAACTACTTGAAATACAACAATGTTATTCGGACATACAGCCAATCATCACCAACCTGTCGAGTGTATCTTCGCCTCGAAAAAAAAAAATGAGAATAGTGGTAGCTGGATAAAATATAGTACGTCACTGGATTAATGGGGTTTTGTGTGTGTGTGTGAGGTAACAGTATTGAGCAGGAGGGTAGGTATGGCATTTGTGGAACTGGTGATTCAGAGAGGGATGGTATTAATTGCGTATGTGTGGGAGGGGGGGAGAACTGAGCAGAGGGTTAGGTGGTGTGGCGTGGTGTGGTGTGGTGTGTGACGCTACGGTGTGTGGGGGTCATCTAAATGCAAATGTGGGGGAACAAGAGACCAGGACACGGATGGGGTAGATGGCGGAAGTGGGTAGGGAAGGTAGGGAGACAGGGAGGTAGGATAATGAGAGAGCGAGGGAGAAAGGTAGGTAAGTTAATTAGTCAGGGTAATGAGAAAGAGGGGGAAAGGTAGAAATGGGGGAAGCAGGAAGGTAGGAAATGAGGAAGGGGAGGAAGAAGCCTTAGAAGGGAGAATGTAAGATGGATGGTAGAAGGGAAGGGAGGCAGAGGAGGAAGGAGAAAGAGGCAGACAGAGTAGGCTGGTGAGAAGGTAATACGAAGGCAGATAGGTAACGAGGTAGGGAGGAAAACAGGGAAGTGGGGGAACAAAGGGAAAGTGGGGGAACAAAGGGAAAGTGGGGGAACAAAGGGAAAGAGGGGAAGACCAAGTATGGAAAATGTTGGAAGGAAGGTAGGAAAGTGAAAGGAGGAAGGGGAGAGAAGGAGAGGCTGAGAAGGGAGAATAAAAGGAGCAAGGTAAAAGGGATGGCAGCTGAGGGAGGATGGGGGAAAGTAAAGAAAGATTAAGTAGGGCAAATTATGGGTGGAAGACGGGAGGGAAGAGAAAAATGAGACACAGGGAGGGAGAGACGTGGAGTACGGAGAGAAGGTAAAGAACTGAGGTACGAAGAGAGACTGGATAGGGAGGGAATGATGAGGAAGATGGAAGGAAGTAGGGAGGTCGACGAAATGAGGAGTGTTAGCCACTGGGAAGCACGGTAAGGGGAGAGGAATGGAAAATGGAAGGGAGAAGGTAAGATGGTGGAGAGGGGTAGGGAATGAAAGAAGTGGGGATGAGGAGGGACTTGGGATGGACTGAGCAACGAGACAGGGTAGGGAGGAGAGTTAGGAAAAGATAAAAGGAGGATACGTACAGAGTTAATGCACGGAAAACAAAAAAAAAGGGGGGGCGGTAATGAGGACGTAAAGAAGTGAGTTAAGGGAGAGAGATAGGAAGAGGAGTATGGAGGTAGATTCAAACGAGATAAAGAACAGATATAGGGAAGGATGTGGGGAGAATAGACTCGGAGATAAGGAGGTAGGAAAGGCAAAGAAAGGGTATAAAGGAATCAAAGAAGTGGGAAGGGAAGAAGGGAGGAGGAAGAGTAGGAGGTACGAATGGGAAATTTGTGAAACAGAGAGGGAAGGTAGACGGGAGCTAGAGGCGGAAAATAAGTCAGAAATGGAGAGAGGAGGTACTAGGGATAAAGGAAATGAGAACGGTAAGGGACAGGGTAGGGAGGGTGAGACAGAGAGAGAAGCACTATATGGAGGAATGTTGCAGAGGGGAATTGAGGCCGGACAGAGAGCTGCAGAGACAAGCCACGGACGCCTCCCCCTCCACCGCCACCATCTCCCCACCCCAACCCTCCTCTTGCCTGGTGGAGTGTGATTGTCCTCCTACGAGCTGGTATTCCCCCCTCCCCCCTCCACCACAGGCTATGCTCAATGAATTCAACACCTGTGCTCCTATACCGAACTGTAATACCGCGTTGTGTTCTATCCACATACCCAACGTGCGCACTTACGTACTTTAAATACGTGTCCATAAATGCGTACATGACAGATATAGAAATAAATTTCTACATCGATCGATCCATCCACATATACAGTACATACACACAGTACATACATGAGTACATTTACTTTACATACAGATGTGGTAGGTGGGGGAGCTCACCCAACCACTCACCTGACGTGCCGTAGTGCTGTTCAAGTGACTATAAAACGGGTGATGAAACAAATACTTTCCTATAGCACAGGGAACTATTGCTACCCTAGCTGGTTAACTGAAAATTACGAAACTGTCTTTGGCATAGAATTAGACAAAGACATTTACGCTGCATTACGCGTTCTTGAGTTCTACATGTATCCGACTTTGGGCATACACGATATCGCTCTTTTACTTAACTTGGCCCAGGTTTTTGTCCTTTTGGAGCTACCCTCACGTAAGCTCGGTGGCCTTGCATCCTTCCATAGCACTTTATCATGACTAGCATTATTTTCCTGTGCTAATCTTCTGTTACAACCCGGCACTGAAGAGGGGGAGATGTATTTTAGGCCCCGTTAGTGAAAGAGATAAAGTCTCCCCTACGATCCAGTAGCTGGAACAACTCACCCTAACGCATCCCTACCTCGAAATAACACCCGTCCAATTCAGCTTCCTGTGAAATCATTATAGCTGGTCTGTTTTCATCTGATGGAACTGTGTCACTCCCACGGCTATAATACTATGCTGTGACTATGATATTCGATAAGCCTTAGTTACGATATTGAAATTAGTCTCCCCGGTTACTATAGTCTTTTACCTTAACCTAGTCCAGATTTTAGTCCTATTACAGCTTACTTCACGTGGCTCCTTCTTTGTTATTAGAACTGAAAAGTGTTGATTTCTAGCTACAACTCAGGGATGGTAAGTTTAGGCCAAGTTGAGCAGAATGGGTATAGTCAAATTTAGCTTCCAATCTGACTACACAGCCATCAACTAAACTGAAAGGGGTTAGGGATTTCTGTCACATGAAAACAAACAGATTAAGAAGTTTAATGATATGTCAGTGGGTAATTTGGAGGAGCAGAGAAATTCAAATCCTCGAGCTATTCGTCGACCGAGCCGGGATCGATCTAGCGAGTTTACGATGTGCAGTCCACGCCCATAACCATACAGCCATGGCAGTAATAAGAAGGCAAGTGAACTGTTATCTGAGCGACTGAGTGAGTGCCGTGCGTCCCCAAACTGCGGGTGATGGGCAGTTTGGAATGTGGGTCAGGAGGTCGCTAGAGGCAGGGATCGAAAACCGGTTGGAATGTGCTGGCGGGATGCAGGTGGTCGTATGCGTAGTCACCTTCATGGGGTGACGTGGTGTGACGCACTACTGAAGACCCTATTACGTATTTTGACGCTTTGTTTCAGGATAGGCTATTTGTACTTTTTCTTCTTCCAGAATGTTTGTTGTATTCAACTTATTATTATTATTATTATTATTATTATTACTGATGCAGCGACTGTTTTTATTTTTTCGCCTGTACCCGTTCGTGAAATATTGGGTGGGAACGGGTGATTATCTGCAGTGGCATTTCTTGGTCTTAAGGGTCAGCTATCCTTCGGGGCCCGTACACGGCTTCAATGTGTAGCCCAGCCTGCAGCAGACCTGTTCGTCTTTGTCAGGCGTGTCTGTGCCGGTTGATGCATTATAAAATACATACTGTTTTCTTAAAACTGAATAAAACACTGAGAAAGAGTATAACACTAAAAAAAATAAAACAAACTTATTAAAAACAAAAAAACTGAACGCAATCTGGAAGAAATACAAAACAGCAGAGTACTGCCCCTGTTTAAAGTACCGGTAAAGCAATTCTTTACCGCTCACTCAGGTGTCATATAGCGATACGGTACCGGCACCTGGGGCAAAAATACTTCATCCCCTTGGCAGCGATATCAGCAACTTCCGGCTAACTTCTGACGATTTACAGCAGCTCAGAGACACCCACCGCTCCAAGATTTATAAAAAAAAAAAAAATCCAAAAAAATTTTGACCGAGCAAAAAAAAAAAAAAAAAAAAGGCGATTTAATTCAGCTCAAACAAATTCTACTTACTCTTTAATGCCCATATGCTTTTAAACTCAACTTGGCTTTCTCGTCAATTTGACCAGTGAGTTGTAACAAGAGATTAACAATAGAGCACGGTGCTGATTGCGAAGAAGCGCTATGGAAAGGATGTAGTGCCGCATCACTGTCTTTTCCTTTCACTGAGCTACGTGAAATGAGCCGCAAAATAACGAGAATCTGGGCCAAGTAACGGTGAAACAACACTAGTCAACACAATACAATTATGACTATCAATACATCTTCAAGTACACACATGTAACTTATACTCCGTGCAATATCCTACGAGTATCATGTTCTGGCCACTACAAAATTTATATTAGATTATATATCCCAGTTCGAGTGAGCTACGTACTCGTTCCCCTAAGCGATATTGGTCGTAACAGCCTGAAAAAAAAAGGCGAAAGCCGGATTATCGTACAATATGTGATCGTATATTCAAGGAACTATCCATTGCTACAAATAATAAAATCAATCCCATTCGCATCAAAAACGAACTGAGCTTTACCGCCTATATTAATCTGTACCCTTTTATATCTGTTTGTATTCTCCTACATCTATTTGTATTCTCGTGTGTCTATTTGTATTCTCTTACATCTATTTGTATTCTCTTACATCTATTTGTATTCTCATAGCTATTTGTACTCTCATATGTATTTGTATTTTCTTATATCAATTTGTATTCTCATATCTATTTGTATTGTTATATTCATTTGTATTCTCCGAGCAGTTTTGTGGAAGAACACAATACCTGGAGAGACCGATACTTGTTGGCAGCATTATTACACTTTATGGCCATGTTCAAGTGCTCTAAAAAGCAATGGATCAGTGAACTGAAGAATACCACTTGAACACCAATATGTCACTTGAGGAACACCACTTAACACCACTTGGACACCACTTTGTCATTTGAGCAGGGTTGATATGATTTAAATCAAATGATGTAAACCATGTGATTTAATTCGATTTAAATCAGGGTGAAAAAAATCATGATTTAAATCAAAATGGATTTTTTAAAATATAAATACAGTAAAAATGAAGAAGACAGAGAATGTGATGGATATGTATTGTACAGATGCATCAAGTCTGCTTGACCTGTACTCTTCCTGTAGTGATCTTTATCAAGTCAGGCATCAGTGACTGCCTTTAAAAAGCAGAGGAGAGAAGGAAGGCTCTCTGATAATAACAATACATGTGATTATACTCAGTGTTAACATATGAACTAAACTCTTCACTGAATTCACAGTAACATGATTCAGTCTAATGATTATGATCCTAACTTGACAAAATATGAAAGACAAGTTGGCAAATTTCTTCAGTATCTGCAATGTGAGTAACCTCCCCCATACCAAGAGGTGCTAGCCTGTGGTGCACTGCCTTACTCCCACTGCCCATTCACATTATTATTTTCAATTTTGTAAGTCTGTTTATTTGAACAGTGATACATACTCCTAATGGACGCACTGCAGCAAGTGGGAGGGGAAAAAAAAGTCCCAGTATGGTACTCTTTTGACAGAATTCCCTAAGGCACAAATATGATTGGGGGAAAAAATCACAGATTTTTAAAAATCTCATTCAAATATAAAAAATCGTTTTTTACTTTAAACAATTCGATTTTTCTGATTAAAATCTGTGATTTTTTCCAACCCTGCATTTGATGAATCACCACTTGAACACCACTTTGTCACTTGGGAAACACCACTTAAACACCATTCTGACATCTGAGGAACAATTGAACACCACTTTATTTGAAGAGCATCACTTGAACACGACTTTGTCATTTGACGAACACCATTTGAACACCACTTTGTAACAACTGAACACCACTTTTTTATTTGAAGAGCATCACTTGAACACGACTTTGTCATTTGACGAACACCATTTGAACACCACTTTGTCACTTGAGGAACACGAATACCACTTTGTCAACTGAGGAACACCACTTGAATACCACTTAATACGGTAAATCAAGCATAGGTATAGGCGTGATTAGTACCGAATCCTGGTGTTAATCTCTTGTTACAGCTCAGCACTGAAGGTGGGGAGATGGCAATTTAAGGACAAGTTAAAGTGAACAGAATATAGTCTCTCTCTCTCTCATGACGTATTTTACGAGTAAATTTTTGCTGCTTCTAGATGATATTTCCTAAAGCACAGTAGAGGCCTCTCTCACTGAACGGGTTAATGGAGACAACAAATAACATTCCAAGTTTGAAAATTCTCCACTAAGCAAAATCGTTGCGGCGATTATGCGCAGGACGCCTCGCTGCAGCACTTCCTTAGCGATTCATTTTGCACATTACACCCAAACATCCTCCGGTAGCTTGTTTGTATCGCTTAAATATCGACAGAGTTTCCATCGATAATACACAAGAAAATATCTAGCTGTAACATACAGACTAAATCACTACGGAAGAGACGTTACGAAATCACGAGTCACTAAATAAAAACAATAGTAAGAATGAAATACATGGGGTAGTGGCCTCTTTTTCCCAGGGACTGAGGGTTGTATATTAAGTAGCATTGTGGGCATCTTAGCAACTTTTCCTTGGCGATTTATTTTGGACATTACATCTCATTATCCTCTTCTGTATTTGTCCATCAACAACAATAAAACACCATACAAATGACATACAAGAGAATGTTAAAGTATGATGTGCAAAATATAATCGATAAGGATGAGTTACTACGAAACTGTGCCACTTACATTATGACAGGCGTAAAACTAAATAAATCGCTGAGAATGAGGTGCTACGAGGCCTCCTATCCCACCTAGACTATGGCCGTGTGTTCGATTCCCGATAGTAAGGGTTCTTTGGTATGAGAAGCGGTGCGGTGACGATAAACGGATGGCCTGCGTTCGTACTCTTTTCTGGGGGTTATTTCAGCTGTCAGAAGCAGCTTATTTCTGTGCTACTAAACTATTTATCGCTTATTCTAATGTTGCCAGCCTCTATCATTTACTCCACTTCCGCCAAACATATATCAGTATCGTTTATTTAAATGATGCCAAGCTCTTTATCAGTTATTGTGATTTATTTCAGTTTTACCAAAGCTTTCTAGCAGTTATTCCACCCCTGCCAACCTCTGTCAATTATTCCAGTTCTGTCATACCAATTATCGTTTATTAAAATGGTACCAAAGTCCTTTATGGTTAGTTTCAATGTCCCAACCTCCGTCAACTATTCCAGTTCTCCCTTACCGTACCTATTATCGTTTATTAAAATGGTACCAATAACCTTAATGGTTTACTCCAATGTCCCAATCTCTGTTAATTACTCTATCTCTGATAAACTTACTATCATATATTATCGTGTTACTGAGCATTTTATCATATATTTCAGTACTCTACCTCTCATTTACTCAATTCATTATCGTTTATCCCGGTTTTGCCAAGTCTGTTATTAACTGTTCAGTACGGTATTGCTTTTTTTTTTTTTTTTTTTTAAATTCCACCATGCCAAGCCTATTAAAATTTACTCACACGATGCAGGAACGAAATAAATGAAAATAAAAACTCAAAATTATCGGAATAAATGACACGACTTTGGGTACATGAAAACTGATTTGGCAATACTAAAATAAATAATAAACATGGGTCACTGGAATACGGGCTTCTAAACATTACATCTAACATGCTTATCATGCCTTTAATTAATGAGGCAGGAAAATGGGAGTAAATGATAGGATAATTGGCGCCAAAATAATTAACTCAGCACAATTAACCCTTTCAGTCCGGTGACGTATATGACGGAAAGCCCTATAATATGGTTCGTTCACTTTAACTTGGCGGAAATTTTCGTTGAGTTGTAGCTAATTTCTCGGAGCTAAATAAATAACCAACTTCAGTTATGTACAAAAAAATGAATCTAGTGGCAGCAAGGGAAAAAAAAAGAAAGTCATCGTAGTGAATGGGTTGAAGAATATGAACTTGGCACCAACGTATCAGCCTCTTCAGTCCAAGGATATTTTTTTTTCTATTTTTAACTCCTGAAGAGTTTATTCAGCTTTGGAGATAGCTTTCCGAACTGGAAGAGAGAGAGAGAGAGAGAGAGAGAGAGAGAGAGAGAG
>JAGKTI010038822.1:0-10660 GCA_018397915.1 Birgus latro | reverse complement strand
GAGAGAGAGAGAGAGAGAGAGAGAGAGAGAGAGAGAGAGAGAGTGAGGAGGATGGTGAGCAGAGAAAGAAAGGAGAGGGGGTAGGGCGAAGGGGAAGGAGGAGTGCGAAAGAACGAAGGCAAGAGTCGAGGATGTAGGAGAGAGAGAGAGAGGGGAGGGGGGGAGGGTTAGGATTAGCACTGTGATAAAGAAACTGACCCGAAATTCGAAAAAGGGAGAAAGATATGTTGGAAGTTATATGGCTGATACTTGAAACACAAACGCTGAATTTGAGAACGGGAACGTTGTGGAAGATTCGTGAAAAAAAAATGGTCATTCAGTCCATCACTATGCAGATAACCTACTAATAATTCAGTATTTTGATGGATTTCCTAATTTTCCCATGAACATGGGAAAATAAACAGACCACGTCAAAACATTAGGTCCCTGACACCAAAGTGAAACAAGTCCCATTATAACAACAACCTTGCCATCGTATCCCTTGCCACTGCAGGCATATAAAAATACAAGGCGAATTGAGAAACGTTAAAATGACAGATGGTGAGGGAAGCCCGCTGCAGCGAGGGATGTAAGAGTGGTGAAATTACTGGCCGTCCTTGAGGCCAACTTGTAAAGGGGTTCATGACTGTGAGGCTTGATGGTTGGAGGCGAGTCAGTTCAATAGGCTTGGTCCAGAGTCACAAGAGTCACCTGCAGTGAGGGAAGCTTCGGATATTCGAAAAAAAAAAAAATCCCTTCAGCTTGATGTATTGTACTATTTTTTTTTTTTTTTATATTTGCCAGACGATTTTACTCAGTGTTTCTTATTGAAAAACTTAGGGGACAGACTTAATGTGTTTTATGATCTGAATGTCGTGTTTCAAATTGAATGTTGCAGTTAGGAAAGCTACTCTGTACTGACTATCACATTTAAAACACTGTTGGCTGTAGTATCTCAAGCACGCGAGTATTGAACAAACAAGTCGTGACAGCTGCCGAAAACATGCCAATATCCACGCCCGTCCTTATTATGGAAGCGACAAAGTATCCTGTCTGTTGTTTTTTCATACAATGTGGAAATATTAAGCTATAGTTATGAAAAGTGAGTTTACTGTATGGCATGTGATTCCCTTGAGGAAGGTTCCCCGTTACACGCACACACCACCAGGAAAAACTAAATGTATAAGAAGTGCTGGCGGTGCAGTAGTCAGACACTCGTTCATTAGGTAACTGTGAGTGTGTGAAGAATGGAGATTGAAGGAATGTTGGTATGAGTATTCTGCTCCCCTCACCCTCCTCCTTCAGTAACTTCACCTCAGTCATTTCTTTTAAAGCACTTGTTTCACATTTAGAAGTTTAACTAGTAGTCGAGTGTGTAACGCGTAACTTTGCTCGGTACAGAGGGTCCCTTCCCCCTCACATACCTTGCCTCTTTAGTTATTACCCGTCTTCGCCCCGGAGGGGTTCATATTGTTTGTTTGTCTGTCTGTCTGTTAACAACTTTACGTGAAAACTACTGGTGGGATTTTCACTAAAATTACAGGGATGATGGGCTATGACCTTCTGATCACTTTAATAGATTTTGGGCTAAATTGGGCCAAGGCCCAGGCTGTAGGCCCAAAAATTGTAAAAAAAAAAAAAATCGTTTTTTAGCCATAAATCCTTTCAAACTTATCATATTGAGATGAAATCAAAACATACTGTAAAGGTGCATCTTTCAAATCTGCATCCTATAACTTGCCTCATCACATCAGGGGGATCACCCCACTGCTAGCGGTAGGGGGGTCATTGTCAAGTGGGTGGGGGCTAAAATTTCAAATGGGCATATATAATCGTCAATTTTCACCCGACTTACTCCAAATTTGATATGTGACACCTTTGACTAGATGTCCTGTTGTGTTTGTGTCAGCACTAAAATGACTGCTAGGGACGGGTTTGCTGTGCCTTGGCACCGATTGTTGTTTTAGTTGCGTATATACGCGTATACGGCTGAATATCGAACATAGCCATATAATTGTCTTTCAGGTGTAACTTTGGTCTTAATCCCCTTGTGATATTGCGCTGGTGGCTCTGAAGCTCAGTGCATAGCCCAATGCATCGTTCACTGTGAACGTCTAGTGACTGTTTTATCAGCTAACACCTATAAGAAAGCCTGGGTAGGCAGAAATATAACCATATCGGCACGATGATAAACAATGAATATCTGCAGTGATCATACAAACAACTTATGAGATGTGATGAAAATGATGTACTGTACAATGGGACGCAATTAAAATGAACTGTTTATTTAGCCAAACGAATTATATACTGGGTATATAAATATCTATATATCTTTTTTTTTTTATGCAAGAAGGAACCAAGGGCCATGGGCCCGCATACTGTTCCTTCCAAGAAAAAGTAAAAACAATGCAAAAGAGAGCCAAATTCAAGAACGATTCATTTCGAGATGCCTGGACACACTGCGTTTGAAAGATTGGAGATCATAGGAAGCAGGGAACACAGACAGAGGGAGACAGTTCCAGAGTTGACCAGTTGCATAAATGAAGGACTGGGAGTAACGGTCAACTCTTGCATTAGAGAGTTGGACAGAAAAGGGATGAGAGTTTGTTGCCAGACGGGTACTACGTGCCCGTCGTAGAGGTGGAGGGATGCAAGCAGACAGTTCAGAGGAACAGTGACAGATATCTATATATCTATCTATCTATATATATATATATATATTCGGAGCCAGTGCGAAAAAAGTAATGAAGTGGACCGCGACAAGGAATGGGGAAAGGGGAGAGGGGATAAGAGTAGGAAAGGGCAATAGGTTTCGGCTTCAGATAATTACCATATGCAAATCAGACAGCCCCTGAACCCCTAATACCCAGACAAATTCCCCAGGCTTGCCTACTAAATGGTAGTGAACAATTATTAATACCTATGGCAAACTGGTTCTTTTTAGCTTTGTTAGCAGGCTGAAATTTTGTGCCAAGTTTCCCGTTCATTTATTTTACATTTTATTCACGGTGGTTAGAATATAATGTTCCTCGTTTTTGTGTGCTTCGGAAACGGTTCAGTCAGCATTGTTAATGTCTCCTTTGCATTATTTCTTTATTTTCTATTTTCACTGCCACACTCAAGCCCCACACCAGCAGGCTGAGTATCCCTCCAACAGCTAAGATATTGTCAGGTGAGTTTCTTGTGGAGCACTATATTAATGGATCACCCTGAATACCTACCGATCTGCCAGTCAGTCTATTTGTGTATCTTTTTATCAATCCACCAGCCTACCGACCTACCTACTTACTTACACACGTTCCTACCTACCTACCTATCTAGCTATCTATCTTATATAGCTATTAGTATGTCATAATTAGCAGACATATATTAGACGAGGGCTAAAAATGAACGGGGGTAAAGCCAGAGTAATGTTTAATTCAAATACAACAAACAGCGCCACCAGAATCAGCGAGGAAAATGTTGAAGAATTTGAGGAGAACAATTACTTGGAATAAATGCTGAAACTAACGGAAGTCCATGAAAACGAAATAAAAAGCCACATTACAGCTGGATGGAAAGCTTTGGGATACATTGAAACATCGTGAAATGTAGCTTGCCAGTATGCATGAAACGAAAAGTAATTCAGCTATGAAGTACGGTTTTGAGACCTGGAAACTGACAAAATCAGTGGAAAACAAAATAATTTGTTCTCAAACAGCAATGGAAAGGTCAGTGTTAGGAATACTTTTGATAGGACGAGATCAGCTTGGTTGAGAGAGCAGACTAAAGTCGAAGACACCATGGAAATTATAATAAGAACAAAAAAAGATGAATGGGAAATTAACAGGTCATGTAGCAGGAACATAGGGTAACCGATGGTGCAAGAGGCTGACTGGCTGTACTTCAAGAGGTTACAACCACAGCAGAAAAAGGCCAGATAGGAGGTAGAGAAGTGAGATAGAGAAGTTTGCACGCAAACCTGGCAAAGATTGGCTCTGTCAAGGAATTCGTGGAGAAGGTTGGAGGTGGCCTTTGTTCAGTAGTGAACTTGCAGTGGCTGATGATGATGATAATGATGATGATGATAATGATGATGACATTAGAGGGGAAACTAAGCGACAGTCGAACCTGTAAGTACTCCTGAAGTGGATGAATACTGGTGATAGAGACAGAAGGAACTCAGATTACACCAACCAACAGAAGAACGCCATCTAACTGTTCTCACTTGATTATACTGTATTTTACTTGTTTTCAGTGACACTGAGAGTAAGCCAAAATGCTCACCGTTCTATGCTAAATTTATACACAGCACAAACTACACATTGTTTTTATTAATATAAGTTAAACATGGCTTTCTGCAGCAATATTTCTAGTTTCTTTGGAATGGAGATCATAAATTCTCCTGGCAATCGCTTCCCGATGACGACCACATGATATATCCTGGACCATTTTTGAACTTGCTTTCTATTACTTCTGCAACATTACTGTCCTTTCCTCAACTTATATTTCAGTGGAACACAAAGTCTCCACCTCAGATCCTCGCTTTCATACCGAAACTCAGCTGCCTGAAGAAATATAAAGCTCTCTGTTTTCTATTTCAGCACTTCTCGAAACTCATTCTGAAGCCAAAGGTGGGTGATGCTTATACATAAGGACTTAATTTTTCCTCGGGAACCTGAACTTGATTTTTTCTTGTATTTCATATATTTACACCCTGGCTACTGATGTCATGCTAGTCTCTGGCTAGGCACATTATATCCTTCTTACTTATTCTATACATCTATTATCCAGAACATTTGGTCTATTTCTTTTCCATTTCGCATAAAATCTGTTGAAGGAGATTTTATTCGCCACCAACTTTCGCTCTCGTCTGCATTCATAGGTTTACCTGGTAAACAGGCTTAGGTAACCTTTTACCATCGATGTACAAAGCATTACCCTAATCATATATCTTACTGTCTTTGAGAAAGGTCCAGGATAGCCAATTTAACCTTACCCTCACAACTACTTCCTTTGTTAACTTAAAAAAAAAAAAAATCCAGTGGACTCACTCTATAGCTCCATATTTTAACCAGTCTAACAGCTCTAGTAAGGTATTGTCACCAAATTAATTATTGTCATCGAGGAAAACCCTACGGTAATACTTTTACAGCTTTCCCTGGCATAAGCATTGTTTCCCTGGCCAAAAGTTTCAGCAATGCCAAATGAATTACACAAATTAATTTCTTGAGCTGGAAAACTTAAACTTATTTTCTAATCCTCTTACCTCTGCCACTGATATACCTTGTGCAGTTCTTACTGGGTAAAAACGTTGATAAAAATTAAACATTGCAAGAATATGAAAGAAAAAAGGGCATTGGGAACAACTATTTTTAAATGATTGACCTTGTGGTAGGTGGGGATGTTGTGGTAGGTGACTTGTGGTAGGTGGGGGCGATCGCCATCCGCTCACTCGATGCAATGCTGCCTTCGGGCGACTGTTCACTGAGTGATACGCCAAATGGTTTCCTGTAAACCAGGAAATCGTTGAATAAGCTGGGCGATAATCATATATCCAAATGATGTCTCGTGGATTACTGGGATAAAATGCTCCAACCGGATAGAGCTTCTAAGGGTTTTATGTCCTAGAGACGATTGAAGTTTATGTGCTCACATAGTGCCGTTCAGAGGAAAGTGAGGCTTGCCATCCCCGCCTGAAATGTCCGGACTGAGTAGATTAAGTCCTGCTCCTGCTCTCCTGATGGGGCACAAAAGGATTGGATGATGGATGGATGGGCTGTAGGTGCTTTTTCCAAATTTACAGTCTGAAGCTTGAGTGGGGTGTGTACCGGTGAAGAAAAGAAAGTATTGACACTGATCCCTCGCCAAAAATAAGAAAAATTTATATATATACGAGTATATATATATTTTTTTCATGAAGAACTGAAGAAAGTAGATTAGTTTAAGGGGAGCTAACCACTGAAATCCGGCTTCTTGTTTAAATCTGGCACCATAAAATGAACACATATTACTTGCACAAATGTGGTTTGTTGTTTTTTAAGCTACTTTTCTCATAATTCTGCTATAGATGACTTTTAAAAATCACCTTTTTTAAATCGTTTGCATGGCAGCATGGTGATTAAACCAAGTGAATGAAGTTTTTTTTTTCTATCTATCTATTGCCAGACGCCATAATCCCGTAAGGGTGGCCATCTGACTTTGAGTTATTTGTTTTACGGGGAGGGGCACTAACCCTCCACCAACCCACTTGTTGAGAAGTAGGGAGCACGTATGGTTTGGTTATATGGTTACCACCCATAAATGGTTTCTTGCCTTACAGGAAACCATTTGGATTGTCACTCAATGTAAAGCCACCTGTAAAGAAGAAGAGAAGCAATAAGAAGTGACAGGAAAGATGGGAGAAATAGGAATAGAGGAGGGCAGGCACAGAAAGAGTATGATAAAAGCTAAGGAAGAAGTAGGCAGTTATTTTTTACCTTATTATATTGAATTAATAACTGATTTTGATCCGTGGATATTTCTCTACAGCTAAGATGCATGTGGCTGTGAATATATTCTTAGCTGCATTTTTTGATTATCAGATATGAAAACAAAACATCACTGTGTAAAACCCTTGTGGTGCAGTAAAGTCTGGCTGATATGACTTGGGACTCTCACTCACGCATGTAAACGAGCTCACTTTCTATCTCTATTGTCTGGAGTATAGCCTCTACTGTTCTATCTATGTCTATCTATCTTTCTATCTATTTATGAAGTAGTGTCAGAGAAAGAGAGGTTACCTGGGATAAAATCCACGAATCAGTTCATTCTCCCTAGTTTTGCCTTTAAACTAAGGCCAAAGGAATTTAATTCGGTCCATAATTGATGAAGATATGCTCATTTAAAGTACATAAAGCTACTTTTTTTTCAGAAAATGAGTGCCATTTCCTTTTTCATTGTCTTGTGTTATCTGTATGTATCCTTTAATAATGTCTGTGTTTATCAGGACTAGGGGAGGGGGGCACTCTGGGCAGTTCTCAAGGATCCCATCCTGTCCAATAGATCGTCGATGTGGAGCTTTACCACTGTGCAAAATATAATTCTGTGTTGTTACTGTTGCTCAACCCCGGTCATGACTAACAGCAGACCCGTCAACTGCAGGGAAGCAACTGCCCCTGTGTGGTTGTCCGATAGGGTCTGTACGACCCTGATGTGTCTGCATCTTAGTGTGGTACATGCTGTGCAGTGCTCCATAAGAAGGTTTATGTTGTGTGGACCTATTCAACAAGTGGGACAAGTGTCATCTGTGATTACACCCACCCCAGTTCGAAACCGGAACCTAAGCAGGGCTGGGTGTAGTCCTGATCTAAGCCTAGCTACGTGAACTCGATCAGTTCCACTTTAAAATATACCTGATGTGCTGATGGGTGGATGTCAGGAGGAGGGGATTGTTACATAGTGTTGTGATCGGAATGTTGTATTGCCCAGTGTGAAATGGGAATGTAGGTTGTTCTTCATTGCTACCAGTGTTGGAGTGTCTGGAGGTAGGAAGTTACTGAAGAGGATCTGGAAATATTTGTAAGGGGATTATTTTATATATTTAGCTGTGTTGCGGGGATCTATTGTTTAAGGACTGAAAGGGGTGTTATGTGTTAGCACAGGTTGCCGCACTGAATTGTGTGCATTTCGTGGAAAAAATTCTCTAACAGAGAGGAATCTGGTTTCAAAGTGAAAATAAGCTTTGGAGGTGGTATTGCTGTATTCAGCGATAATGCCTAAACCATCGTTCTGTAAGGTTTGCAAGTTTTTTTTTTGGGGGGGAGGGTGATCGGATGGGGCCATGCTGGAGAGACGTAGAATGTCACTGATCTAATGTACTGTTTGTTGAGTAAAGATAATGTCTCTTTTTGTTGCCCACAGTCTGTCCCTGTAAATGCCTCACGTGTGTTGAGTCTTGGGATGCACCAGCTCTTGATGTCTTGTATATGGTCCTTGAAGATGAATCCAGTGTCGTATTTCACACCAGGGATAATACTGGCTGGTGTTTGTGATGCAGGTACACCGATGAGTGTGCTGCTAGGGGTATGATATATGCTCTTGACTGCAGTTGGTGATGGGTGTAGTGGTGGATTATGTTACAGCAGTTGTCAGCGTGTTGTCCTCGACGAGTTTCGGAAGTGTGTCAAGATAACCTTGATGCAGTGTGCAAGGCCGTGTGTGTGATGTGGTGTGTGTCTGCTGCGGTAATATTATCTGCACCTTAGGCAATGTTTGTTGGCACTTGGGATATAAGAATATCATGAATGTATAGGCTGATAACAGAAATAATTGAGCTGTGTGGACTCCAAGTAGGGAAGTTTTGTGCTCGTGAAGATTTGCCCTGGAGTGTGAAATGTGATTGTCTGCCAGATAAGTAGTTGGCATTCCAGCTTTTGGTGTTTTTGTTCATGTTTGTTTTGGTGAGTAGTTTGCATCAGAGGAGGGCATCAAAAACTTTCCTTAGTTCTATTGTTGTAAGAAGTTTACATTATGTGGGTTTTGCAGAGCTGATGCCTTGAGATGCATTTCCGTGATGCTGGTTAGTAAGGTGGTTGTGGAATTTGTTCCTCAAAGATGTGTTGTGAGAGAGCATGGGGGATAAAAGATGTGATTTTACTAAGATTTGGGCATCCATTTTCCTTGGATGATAAGCTGCATATTGTTTTGGGAATCCCACCCTTCCAGCCACGTCTATTACTCTCCTTCCTGCTTAAGGTGACTCTACACTGAGTGACAACCACAATGCTTTCCTGTGACCCAGGAAACATTTTTACCTCTGGGTGGTAACTATATAAAGGGGTGATGTGGAGCTTACTGCAGTGCCCCAGTTAGGTGGGTGGAGAAACGCAAATGGCGTCCATTCGGTAGCCAAACCTCCTCATTCTTTCCATAGCCAAGCCGTGGTGAGGGGCTGCCATCGCAAGGGAACATTGGCTCACTGAACAGGACGGCCCTGTTGGAGTGGTTGCTTGCCGGCGTCTGACTGGTTTGCACGACCAGCCAGATCAGCAACAACGACAGCAACAACTCCTTACCTTCCTTTGTACATCGTTATGCTCAAAACTTAACACTTTTCATCTCTCCCTGACATCCATATTTATTTTGCGCCATTTTATTCTCTTCCTTCCTCACAGTAAATGTTAAAGTTGTACCTCCCATAAATTTTCTGCACTGCTTCCGTTCTATTCCTCAGTCTTCAAGTAACATTTTATCTGTTTTATCTTGGCGGTGCATTTTTCATCTTCCCCCTCCCTTCTCTCATCACTTTCTGATTAGTTTTCTTTTATTCCTCCCCTCTCTTCTCTTCTGGATTCTCTCTCTCTCTCTCTCTCTCTCTCTCTCTCTCTCTCTCTCTCTCTCTCTCTCTCTCTCTCAGTGGCCTCAATTTCAGGATAAAGTAAGCATGAGGTATAAGATTATTTCACTACAAGTGTTTTATACTGTATTCGTCACATTTCCATGCCAATACAAACAGGCCAGTTTTGTAACTCCCCGACTCACACGTCCCTTTATTTCCAAAAGGTGTGTTTGGTTCATGTTATTAGTACTGTCTCATGGATATAATTCATTCTGATTTATGTAAAACAATTATTTTGTCATAACCCACGCAGTTATTCAGTTACTCTGTTGTCCTAGCTTTAAGAATTCTGCCCAAGCACTGTCGCAACAGCTGTGTGATAATGAATCATTGTATTTGTTCAGAACGCTTCTCATTTGCATATAACAATAGGCTTGCATAATAAAATTAGTAAGAGACCTATTGTTTTTTTTTTTGTTTTTTTTTCAAAGTCAGCGACATACTGAAATTCCCGCTTCCAGAACTGTCACTCAGATTACTAATGATTTGTTTGCGGAAAAAAAAAAAATGAGCCATCTCCTTCGACCATAATGCTTGGTGCATTGTACATAATTTTATGGTCTTAGATGATACTGTCAGTGTCTCCTGCCTGGTCCCCCTTTCCCTCCCAAGAAGTAACTAACGCACTCGAGGAAGGACAGGCACGGAGGAGAGACGGCAGACCGGCAAAACTGGGCAGGGAGGCTATCACGGTATTGTTTAAATAAGAAAGGGAGATTAACACTAGAGAAAGCTATTGCATACATAAAGTAATAATAAAAACAGGGCAATAGACGACGGAAATCCATCAGACTGGAAATCCGAAGTGCATCCCAAACGGAAAAAATAAACAAACAGGTTTTTAAGTTTCTCATATTTGTTTTTCTCTCATGTCGATTGAAAAAATGTGAAGAGTGTATGATTATAATTTTTCAGGTCGATATACACCATAGTTTAGAAGCTACAGTGTTTTGAGTTCGGTGTTTTTGGATCGACAAACGAATATACACATGTAATATATTTTTTCCCTGTGACAAAGACATCATGCCACAATATGAGACTGCAAATGTTTCAGGACGATATCCATCTTATTTTAATCGTGAGGAACTTGAACGTTTCCATATCACGAGAGAAGGTCTTAGGCAAAAAATAATGCATCTACCCGGAATATTTATAAACTAAGCTTATGAGCACCACATCAGAGAGTTCATGCATAAATATTATGGAACACAAAATTAGCCCAGTGGCAAAAATTAGCTGTGGTAATTTTTTGAAGTTTGGTGGGTCGGAGCTTGACCACCAATTGTACCAAACAATGACTAACGAGAGGCGCGTGGGATAGGC
>JAGKTI010038821.1:0-10661 GCA_018397915.1 Birgus latro | reverse complement strand
AGCCACACCCCCGGACCAGCGACGGCCACCAACCGCACCTTCGGCAGCAGACTCCCAACATTGGCGAAGCCCACTAGCTGCGCCCGCAAGGAGGCAACGGCCACCAGCCATGCTATCCCTGCAACACACCTGGGAAGAAGGACATTGGTGACGGCCATTAGCCGCATATGCACCCCCGCATATGCACCCCCGTGACGGCCACCAGCCACACTCGGGATGTAGTTCTCGCTGGGCACGGCTCTCTGCACCTGTGGACGGGCGATGGCCACCAGCCGCGTTTTGCCCACAGCCAGCCAGGGGCACGGACCCTCAGTGATGGCCTCCTGCCGCACGAGGAAGAAGACGGCCACTAGCCGCTCCGCTCTCAAGGCCCCCTAGGGCCTAGGGGACCTAGCAACGGCCACCTGCCGTGCCACGGAGGGAACGGCTACACGCCGCCCCTCGCCCCTACCCCAGTGCCTTCCCCTCCTGAGGATTTCCCGTTCACCCAGCTCCGGTTGTGGCTGCTCAGGCATCCTCGCCCCCTTCCCTGCACAGGAGCACTCTATCGGAGGAGCAGCAGTTGGCGCAGATTTGGAGAGGCCCTCTGAGACCTGGGGTCCATGCCCAACAATCGGCCCCTGGCAAACCTCGACCCTGACGCAGTATATTCCTGATGGAGGCGGTAGCTCGATCGGTAGAGAGTTGGCTTGCAGTCCCGAGGGACCCAGGTTCGAATCCTCGCTGGGGCAGGGAACAGTTTAAGGATTTGAATTCCATTAAATCAGGCTTTACTGATCTACCAGAAGACCCGCCGACATGTCGTAAAAATAACCCCGCTAATACCAATACATCAGTCCTGTATGAGACAGCCCTAGCATGTATTCAATATGGACGGTGGGTGTTAGCGCCGAAGTGGTGACATATAGAGGTGTATGGTATGTAGGAGGACGACTGGGCCTTGATAGCAGGCTGTAAAGCCTATGCCCAGAGTCGGACACATAAAAAAAAAAAAACTGAGGTGAGACCACAATCCCCGGTCCTGCCAAGACGTCCCAAGACCCCGGGGTACAACCTCCTCTTCCCAGCACTACGATGCCCCACCTGGCAAAGTGGGCACTGACATGTGTGCTCTCTCTCCCTGTTCAGGCCCAGCCCTTAGGCTCCAACCCTTGGGCCCCCTACAGACGGCGCCCGTACCACACCGCCCCTCAGACCCTCCCGGACAATCCAGCAATACTGGGCCTCCTGACGAAGGCCCCCAAGACAACCCAGCAGTGACCGGCCTCATGACGAGGCCCCCAGATGACCCAGCAGTAGCCGACCACCTGACAAGGCCCCCAGATGACCAAGTAGCTGTCCGGCCTCCCGACGATGACCCCAGATGCCCTCATGGCAGCCGGTTCCACTCCTGACAGGGGCCGCCGCCCTGGGCCACCCTCCTCCAGCCGGGCCCTCCCAGAAGCTACACAGGCTACGTTACCTGCCCTAGAGTCCTCCAGCCCTGTCCATTGAGTTAATTTATTTCTTGTACAATGTGTGCCACTGCCAGTATTGTGTCATTGTAAGTATTAGGAAAATACACGTATAAAGTTTGTTACTGAGTGTTTTTATGCCATAGCACCAGTCGAGCAGGGAAGTACTCCCAAGGTGGATGGAAAGCTGATGACAGGGAGAGCTGGAGGTTCAGTTTCATCAGCCCTCATGACTTGTTCCTGACCATCCCCCTTTGCTGAACTTTTTCAGTGTCTCAGTAACACAGAGTAAGCCAGCATGCTCTCCAATACAAGCTTCTCTAACTGTCAACACCAAACTACATGCTCGTTACACACTACACTTCCTTTTCAAAATTTGTTAAAATGGCGACTGTAAACCATTCCTTGGAGTCCCCAGGGGGGTGGATCATAAATGCCCCCACCATCCACCCATCTCCTGGTGATGACCCACAGAGCTCCCTGGAACCACTGTCTGACTCACTCCTTCATTTCTGTAACATTCGCGGCCTTTCCTCTAACTTTTGCTCTGTTGAGCACCACCTCTTCTCCTCTAAACCTCACATTCTCTTTCTCTCTGAGACGCAGCTGTCAGAAGCAACTGACAGGAAACCCTTTTCTATATCCTCCTACTTTCTCTATTCTCGTTTCAAAGCCAAAGGTGGCTGTTGTGCATATGTACGCAACGATCTATCTTGCTCTCGTGTTCTTGAACTTGATTCTTCTGAATTCTCTACTCTCTGGCATCGGCTCTCCTGTCATTTGATTCTTCTGAATTCTCTATTCTCTGGCTTCGGCTCTCCTGTCATTCTCTAACAAAATATATCTGTGCTGTTTACTTATCTCCTAATTCTACTGACTATCAAAAATTCTTTGACTATCTTACTTCTACGATGGAACACATTCTATCCAGTTCGCCTTTCTCTGAAATCTCCATTCTAGGAGATTTCAATGTTCACCACCACCTTTGGCTCTCCTCTCCTTTTACTGAACCACCTGGTGAACAAGACTACATCTTTTCTATCCTTTATGACCTAGAGCAGCTTATACAGCACCCTACCCGTATCTCTGACTGCCTTGGAGAGAGTTCCAACATATTTGACCTTTTCCTAACAACTAATCCTTCTGCTTAGACTGTTAATCTTTTCTCTCCGTTGGGCTCCTCCGATCATAACCTTATTACCTCAACCTGTCCTATCGCTCCGGTATGGCCTGTGGACCCTTCAAAGAAACGCCGCCTGTGGCATTTTGGAGCTGCAGATTGGGAGGCCCTCAGGCAGTACTTCTTTGATTTTCCTTGGAATGATTATTGCTTCCATGGCCGGGAACCATCTGAGTGTGCCTTGCGCATTATGGAGGTTATTCTCTCGGGCATGGAAGCATACATTTCTTTCTCATATCCTCTGACTAATGCAAGATGGCCTTGGTTTAATCACGCTTGTTCTAATGCTGTCCGCAACAAGGAGAGGGCCTATAAGAGGTATCGAAGCCAACCCACCCCTGATTCACATCTTTAATATATTTCTGCCCGGAATCGTGCTAAGTCTGTTCTTCGCTCAGCTAAAAATAACTTCATCCACGCTAAATGTTCTCAACTCTCCATCTCGAATTCTTCTAGCTTCTTCTGGCACCTTGCCAAAAACCTTTCTAACAACTTTACCTCATCATCCGTCCCTCCTCTTTTCTTCTCTAATGGCTCTGTAGCTATTTATTTTACTGATAAAGCAGATCTCTTCACTCAGACTTTCTCCTCCAATTCCACCTTAGACGATTCCGGTGCTATTCCTCCATCACTTCCCCCTCTGACTTCCTCTTGACTGACATTAAAATTTCTTCAGCTGATGTATTTTCTGCCATCACTGGCCTCAATAATAACAAGGCATATGGGCCTGATGGAGTCCCTCCTGTTGTCCTCAAAAACTGTGTTTCTGTGCTTACACCCTGTCTAGGTAAACTCTTTCGCCTTTGTCTATCAACTTGTACCTTTCCTTCTTCCTGGAAGATTGCTCTTATTCAGCCAGTCCCAAAGAAGGGTGACCATTCCCAACCCTCTAACTATCGTCCAATTGCTTTAACAATCTGTGTCTCAAAAGTTTTCGAGTCAATTCTTAACAGAAAAATTTTAAAGCATCTTTCCTGTCACAGCCTTCTTTCTGATCGTCAGTATGGGTTCCGTCAGGGACGCTCCACTGGCGATCTTCTCCCTTACCTTTCAGACTCGTGGTCATCCTCCTTTCGAGACTTTGGCGAAAGCTTTGCCATTGCACTTGACATCTCAAAGGCTTTCGATCGAATCTGGCATAAATCTTTAATTTCCAAACTGCCCTCCTACGGTTTCTATCCTTCTATCTGTGCCTTCATCTCTAGTTTCCTTTCTGGTCGTTCTATAGCCGCTGTTGTAGACGGCCATCGTTCTTCTCCTAGACCTATCAACAGTGGTGTTCCTCAGGGCTCTGTCCTATCACCAACTCTCTTCCTTTTATTCATCAGTGACATTCTAAGCTGTACCTCTAACCCTATCCACTCATATGCTGATGATTCCACCTTTCACCTTTCCATTCGGTTTCCGCAACGTCCATCTCAGTAGTTACTTCAACAAAAAAGGGATGAGGCTATGGCACACCTAATGTCGGACTTGGCTCGTATCTCTGATTGGGGTAAAAATAATCATGTTATTTTTAATGCATCAAAAACTCAGTTCTTACACTTATCAACCCGACAAAAATCTTCCTCAGGATTACCTACTAATGTTTAATAATGTCCAGTTCAGTCCTGCATCATCTTCGAACATGCTTGGGGTTTCATTCTCTCGGAATTTGTCTTGGAAAGAACATATTACATCTCTTGTGAAATCTGCTTCCAAGAGATTAGGTGTGCTAAACCGATTCCGAACTTTCTTTACCCCTGCACAATTGTTGACCTTGTACACAGGTTTTATTCACCCGTGTATGGAGTACAACTCTCATGTGTGGGGAGGCTCCTCACATGCAGCTCTTCTTAATAGGGTGGTGTCAAAGATTTTTCGTCTCATTAACTCTCCTACTCTTACTGATTCCCTTCAACCTTTGTCTCTTTGCCGCACTGTTGCATCTTTATCTCTCTTCTATTGCTACTTCAATGGTCACTATTCCTCTGAACTGTCTGCTTGCATCCCTCCACCTCTATGACGGGCTCGTAATACCCCTCTAGCAACAAACTCTCATCCCTTTTCTGTCCAACTCTCTAATGCAAGAGTTAACCGTTACTCCCAGTCCTTCATTTATGCAACTGGTCAACTCTGGAACTGTCTTCCTTTGTCTGTATATCTTGCTTCCTATGATCTCCAGTCTTTCAAACCAGTGTGTTCAGGCATCTGGAAATGAACGGATCTTGAATTTGGCTCTCTTTTGTATTGTTTTTGCTTTTTCTTGGAAGGAACAGTATGCAGGCCTGTGGCCTTTGGTTCCTTCTTCCTTGTATTAAAAAAAAACAAAAAAACTGGGGCTCGACCTCCTTCAAAAACTGTGAGCCAACATACTGCTCCAAACGTCGCCTACAATTCCATCATCCTCCTGACTCCAGCCCCCAGCCCCTCTGCACTTGCGCCCCCACTCTTCCCGCTCCCGCCCCTAGCTTCCCCCACCCTTCTTCTCCCACCCACCCCTCCTACCCCTTCCCTGCTACCATCTCCTCCACCCTCACCATTCCCCCTCACCACAAAGCCTGGCTACGGTTGATTAGACCCACTGGGACCTCCATCCTGTTCTCCCCAACCCTGCCTCCCTGAACCCTTTCCTCGTGCTTAATCTCCCCCACCTTCCTCGCTCCCCACCACGACGTGGTGCGCATTGCGAATGTCTCCACCACCCCTCTCAACCTGCCTAGAGGATCAGTAGTGGGAGAAATGGAAGAGGCTGAGCTCTGCACACCTCCACACCCTCCCCTTCCCTACCCCCACTGCCCTCTCACCTGTCGCCCCACTAAGCAGACAGCTTCTGCCACCTACTCCTGGACTTTCAGGACCTGTTCGCATCAGGACCAGCAGACATTGGCCACACAACCGTCCTGACCCACGAGATCCACACGGAAGTACCACCCATTCGCCAACCAACAAGACGAAAAAATCCTAAGCAATGAGCTGAGGAGGAGCAGCAGGTCCGGGAAATGTTAGATGCTGGTGTCATCTCACCCTCCACCAGCCAGTGGTCCCCCCCCCCATCGTTTTATTCAAAAACAAATACGGGACTATGAGGTTTTGTGTGGATTACCAGCGACTCAACGACGTCACTAGCAAGGACGCCACACCACTTCCACAGATCGACGACTCCCTGGACTCTCTCCACTGGGAGTCATGGTTCTCCACCTTAGACCTCCAACTGGGATATTGGCAGGTCCCGGTCCACCCCGACGATGGAGGGAAAACAGCTTTCTCCACGAGCAACGGAAAGCTATTATGAAGTTAATGTCCTCCCATTCTGATTCTGTAACACCCCTGCCACCTTCTCCCGCCTCATGGAGTCCGTACCCAATGGCCTCATCTGGGGGACATGTCTTGCCTACCTGGATGACATCATCGTTTTTAGCAAGACCTGGGACGACCACCTCCATCACCTAAAGCAGGTCTTTTTACGTAACCAACAGGCTGGGCTAAAACTCCGATCCTTCAAATGCGTCCTTGTGGCGCGTTCCGTTGCCTTCCTGGGGCACATGGTCTCCAAGGAAGGAATAGCCCCTGACCCTGATAAGCTCCGCACCATTGCAGACCTCCCACTACCCAGAGACGTCCGTGCAGTCGGAGCTTTCTCAGGGCTCACCTCCTACTACAGGCGATGCGTGAAGGGTTTCGCCAACATTGACAAGCCCCTTCACGATATTACCAGGAAGGGCGAGCCCTTTGCATAGACAGAGGAAAGAATCTCTGCCTTCAACACCCTGAAAGATCGCCTCATCTCCGCTCCCATTGTTGCCCTTCCCGATTACACCATGCCCTTCCACCACTATCCGCTCCACAACCTTAGACCTCCCTCTGACTCATACACTCTAAACCTAATGCCTTCTTCCTTCTTTGCGTCCTCCCCCGCCTCCTCCATCCCCCCCCTATCCTCCCTGGATTCCTCCCGCCCCACCCTCTGCACCTGCCTCCCCCACCCCCGCTGCCACGTCAACTCACCTCCACCAGTCAAGTCACCTGCCATCTCTAGCCACACCACCATGCCCCACACACCCTACACCAGCCACTCAGTGCACCTGTACCATCCCCGGACATCCGCACTGTCTCACCATCTACACCACGCACGCCGCCACCACAACCACCAACTTGCACCACCACTGCACCTCACGACCTCCCCCATCACTCACCACCCATGCCCACAATCACCACAACCGTCACCAGATCAGGGCGAGTCTCCCGCCCTCCCCCCCTGATACACCAACACCCCTTCACCCTCACCACCAACAACACCCACACCACCAAACACAGCCCTGGTGACATACCGCATAGACCAAGCCCTCTGGAATAGTCCACTGAGCCCACTCCCAAGGGACAGCTCTAACTCCTCCCCTCTCCTGTGGCATAAAACACTGCCCTCCCCACCGGTGGCTAACATTCATCCGGAGCCCATCAACACCTCACCACCACCAGCCATGAAAATTTGCCGCATTGTTTGGGCTCCTGCCCAAGGGAAAAAATGACGCATCAGGGGAACCCTCCACCTACTGCGCCTCCTTCAGGAATCTACTCAGCCCTCCACGCTTTTCATTACATATTCACACCAATAAGACCCTGATGCCATCACCCCCCACTGGACTTCCATCCTCCGCCACCTCACACCACGACACCGGACCCCCACCACCCACACATTCCACCTCCATGCACGGGGACGTGACTTCTCCCCCACCGACGGTGGTGAAATGTACGCCACCAAAATGTCCCACCTTGGCAAGACAAGCACTCTAGCAGGAGACAACCGAGGGGTAAATGCAGTGAGTGTGGGCTTAGTGTGAGAAGGGCCCACCTGTACCTATCCCCTACGCCTCTCTCGTGCTCAGGTGCCTTAACACCAAGGTATGAGTCACGGTGCACTACACCTCAGCCGGACTAGATTTCACCAGGTTCAGAGTGTGGTTATTCTTATAGACCCAGAAAGCCAGCAGGAGACGGCCACCAGCTGCTTAGTCGCTGCTTCCCTCCCTCACTCACACCGGGCAACCGGGCAACGGCCACCAGCTATGCACAGAGAGAGACGGCCACCAGCAGCTCTCACGTTAACCTTCCAGGGAAGAGGGAATTGGTGTCGGCCAAAAGCCGCACCCCCGGACCAGCGACAGCCACCAACTGCGCCTCCGGCAGCAGACTCCCAACATTGGCGATGGCCACTAGCCACGCCCGCAAGGAGGCAACGGCAACCAGCCTCACTCTCCCTGCAACACACCAGGGAAGAAGGACATCCGTGACGGCTATTAGCCAAACCTGCACTCCGTGATGGCCTCCAGCTGCACTCGGGGTGTAGCCCTTGTGGGGCACGGCTCTCCATTGACGGCAACTAGCCACACCCGTGGGCGGGTGACGGCCAAAAGCCGCGTTACACCCACAGCAAGCCAGGGGCACGGACCCTCAGGAAACGGCCACTAGCCGCTCCGCTTTCCGCGCCCTAGGGGACCTAGCGATGGCCACCAGCCGTGCTGGGGAGTGAACGGCTATGCACTGCCTCTCGCCCCCTACCCCAGTGCCTTCCCCTCCTGAGGATTTCCCTGTTTGCCTAGCTCCGGTTGTGGCTGCTAGGGTATCCTCACCCCCTTCTATGCACAGTAGCACTCTATTGGAGGAGCTGCAGTTGGAGCAGATTTGGAGAGGCCCCCTGAGACCTGGGGTCCACGCCCTACAACCGGGCCCCCAGCAGACCTCGACCCTGACGGATTCTTCATAGACGGTACACCGCAGTATACCCCTAACAGAGGCCCAGCTGAGGAGAGGCCGCAGTCCCTGGTCCTGCCAAGATGTCCCAAAGACCCCAGGGTGCAACCTCCCCTTCCCTGCATGACGATGCCCCGCCAGGCAGAGTGGGCACCGACAGGTGCACCTTCTCTCCCTGTTCAGGCCCATCCCTTAGGCCCCAACCCTCGGGCCCCCTTGAGACGGGCGCTCCTACAACACTGCCCCTCAGACCTTCCTGGAGAATCAAGCAATACAAGGGCTCATGACAACCCAGCAGTGACCAGCCCCCTGACAGGCCCCCAGACGACCCAGCAGAGACAGGCCCCCTGACGAGGTCCCCAGATGACCCAGCAGTAGCTGGCCTTCTGACGAGGCCCCCAGATGACCTAGTAGCTGTCTGGCCTCCCGACGACGACCCCGGACGCCCTTGTGACAACGGCTGCCACCCTGGGCCACCCTCCTGCAGCTGGGCCCTCCCAGAAGCTATGCAGGCTACCTTACCTGCCCTAGAGTCCTCCAGCCCAGTCAATTGAGTTAATTTATTTCTTGTACAATGTGTGCCACTGCCAGTATTGTGTCATTCTCAGAATTAGGGTAGTACACATGTAAGGTTTGTTGCTGAGTGTTTTTCTGCCCTGTTCCTCTTAGTTGCCCTATGTATACCCAGCACGGTCTAGAAAGAGGACCCTACTCTAAGTGCCGTGTTTAACCCGCCGAGTCCCATCGTCGTATGCGTATGTCGCGGTGTTTTGTCACAGCTATACACATCGACGTATGGGTACGTCGCGCAATTGCAAGGGTCATAATTTGCACAATTTTCAAGTTTCATGGGTGATTTTTGGTAGGCATATGTGGGAGACGTTCCTCTACCAGCTGTCAAGCGGGGATACTGCCTGGCCCCACCTAACCCCCTCCCCCACTCTCCCCCACACTGGGCAATTCACCTGTTAGCAGGAAGCAGGGCAGTAAAGGTATGTTGCCCCACAGTCTCTCCAATGACGAAATTCATGGTGAAAGTGATTCCTGAGATGCAGGACAAGGAAATAAAGAAGCTAGAGCAAGAAATAAACAGAAGTGATGAGGTGGTAATGTCATAAAGAAAGGTGCCATATGTGAATATGTTTGGTGACTGAACAATGCTTTTATTGTCTATATAAATGTGTTAAAACCAATATAGTCTCTTACTACACATAAATTCGTACCAAATACATAAATAAATACGTAATTGAAAGTGGCTTGAATTAATTAACCCTTCCATAGTTCGTTTTCTTTAGCCAGGTACCCTGAAAAAGAAGGAAAACGTAAGGTTGCATGACACCTGTATCAACAGTTTTAAGTATAGGATCGCGATTTCTCTATGAATGTTCGATGTTTCTCTCCAAAAGCGAAGGTTTGAGCCAATAAAAGATTTTTCCAAAAATGCTCGGGATTTTGTGGTATGCTAGGTTGGAAATCGGTCGGGACGTGACGGGTTAAGGAACGAGTAGTCGGTCCTAAAACACGCCGCACAACAATAATCCTTATTGATTTGATGAAGAAAAGGCCGGGTCAGTGCTGCATTTTTACGTTACTGATGTCACACACATATATACAATCTTTTTGCAACCAATGGTGTTGCCATACTATGAAGTGGCAACTATACATGATGTCTATCAACAATATAATTATTCAACCACCTTTCACCCTCCCTTTTCTGAAGTATGTAATTATATGATTCACAAATACTATCAAACTAGACATTGCCCTTTACGTGTTTCACTTGCTAACTTCTTTTTCCCCCCCCCCCCCCTCCATCTCCCTCTCTCTCTCCTTGCGTCGTAGTTCACGCCCTTCTACCTTGCAGTCTACCTTCACATTACCTGACACGATTCAATAAATATTTTACTTTCTTAACCCTTAGACGATGCGGATTTTCTTGTGGCATCTTTGATCGTCTTGATTAGATTCAAACCGTTGTTTATGGGTTGCTAGACTTTATCAAACCTTTAGCTTCTGGCCATCACTAGTGCTTCCCTCACACAAGAAAAATCCTCTAGAACTAGCCATAAATGATACATAAGATGTCAGCCGTTTTTTTTTTTAAGGGCTAACGCTGGATTACATATTTCCTTCTTATACTCATCTCATACATAATAATAATAATAATAATAATAATAATAATCGTCATAACAACAACAACAACAATAATAGTAATCCAAAATAGTAATAATAATAATAATAATAATAAAACAACAAATATGTGTCATCTTTCATTGCTAGAGGCTTCCCTGTTTGAT
>JAGKTI010038820.1:0-10661 GCA_018397915.1 Birgus latro | reverse complement strand
CTCACCTGCAAGTTCAACCCTCTCACGCCTAACAATCTCCACCTATAACATAGCTAACATATATAACTTTCTGCATCCAACTGTCATCCCCCATCCTCTCCAAATGCCTGAACCATCTCAATCCAACTCTCCTCATCACAAAACCAATATGCTCCAGTCCCATCCTTCCTCTTAACTCTTCCATCATAAACCTAATCCCCCCAGACGTTGCATTCAGGGACACACCACACATCCACCTGATCTTTGTCATTTCTGTATGTCTGAGCCTGCAAATATCCTCTACCTTTACTGCCCAGGTCTCACTACCATACAGCATTACACTCCTAACACATTCCGCATGCAATGATCCCTTAACATGGACGGAGAGCTCTCAATGTCAGAAGAGGCAACAGTTCCTTGAACTTTTTCCAACCACTCCTCACTCTAGCCACAGAGTAGGCTCCAGCCCCACCTCCAGCACATAACATGTCTCCCAAGTAACAAAACTCTTCCACACACTCAAGAGACTCACCAACAAGATCAATCCTTTCACGCCTGACAGTCTCCACACGGTCTCCCCAACATACCGGACACTTGAAATCAGCATTATTTTGTAGTCTACCTCTAATGCCACTACACCTCTTAGGTACCCACTTATCACAAACACTGCACAAGATAGAACTGCTTCTCATGCCCTTGTGGGAAACTGCACATGGCCACTCTCCCTCTGCTTTGACAGTACCACCACCAACCCTAGATACTATCACCTTTGTCTTATCTGCACTGAAACTATGAAGGCCCAATGATATTTTACTAAAACAAGAAATATTCACATAGGTTAGAACAGCAAAGACTGTGGTTTCACTTCAATTGTCTGGAACTCCTGACATCTAAAAAGATTACTGACAAAGCCAATTACACCCAACCCTCGGCTATCACGCGTTCCGCTACAGCGTTTTACCGTTATCACGCATGTATATAAAACCTACCTAAATTCCTTTATCACGCACTAAATGCCTGCTATCATGCACCAGCCTTGTGGATCAAGCGAAAAAAAGCTTGGCCAAGTGTACACATCAGCTGACCAACCAAAATATTCAAGATGGCTGAGGATGCTACTCAAGCAGTGACTGAAGAAGTTCATTTGTTAAAGTCTGTATCCTCAAGTGTGAATAAAACTCCACTATAATACAAAAATAACCACTTTTATATACGTGATGATGATGATGATGATGAGAAGCCTTATACTTCGTCTTGGCTTAGAGATAGGTGCTTCATCACCAACACTTTCATAGCGGTTTTACAAACAAACCTATAAACTAGTCACTACAGTATACTCAAAGACTCTTAAATGTTTCATTACTTAATGAATTTGGTGAAGTTCAACCTCCTCATAGAAGTGAAAAAAGTCCACAGTTGGAGCACTTGCAGTACACAGCTGAAGCAGCTGCCATCTTCTTTATTTACAAACAGTGGAGCACGCCGATAAAGTCTGTACAGTATGGTCATTTTTTTACTATAATATGTTATTATGTGGCAAAAAACAGGCATCTTAGGGGTAAATATTGAGGTCATGGCACCAATTAGAATTATTACCATAAGTTCTTCACTTCGGATATCGCGTTTTCGGCTATAGCACAGCCATGGCGGCACCAATTAGGAGTGATAGCCGAGGGTGAGGTGTATAGTACAGTAAAGCCTTCCTAAGTTGAACTATATGGGGCTCAACGGTAGTTCAATTTACTGAATTTTCCGACTAACTGGAAATAATTGCAAAACAAACTACAGTCTGTCCTTACCTAACAGTTTGCTGTAATGCAATATTGCTCGAACATGGCATGATTTTGCGGAAGGATATAAACATTCTAACACGGGCACTATTAAAGTAACGCAGCAATTTGAATCCTGAGTCAAGCTGAGTCTCTCAAGGAGTTCATCTTTCACAGCGACGCTTCCCTTGCAAGAGGGAATGATGTGATTAAGCAGATTGTTGATGCAGTCAACGTCTACAATCGTATGCACACCGACGAGTAAACCGCCGTAACAGTCACTGATCAATCGTTACTTCGCCAGACAAACTGCCACTGGTCTACAGCAAGAGGATATCCAGCGACAGAAGATGAAGAAGCTATGAAGGACCTAGAAAGTGATGTTTGGAGTGTTGCTAGTGAAACAGACTTTGATGGATTTGTGTGTGTTCTCCCCCTCTACCTCATCTCCGGCAATGTGTATCTGCTCTTCTCCTCACATAAGGTACAGTACAATAAATAAAAAAATCCTATTGACCTAATGTATTTTTTGTAACCATATTAATGCTTTTAGGAGCTTTAAATTGGAGGGATAAAAAAAAATTTGCCCCACAAGGGGGGCTCTGTGGTACAGTAGTAAAGCATGTGTTTTGGTACACTGAAGAATGAGGGTTCGCGCCCCGCCAGGGTGATAAACTTTGGGAGCATTCTTCCAACCACGTACTGCTTCGGTGGACATAAGGGGTGCTGTGGCTGAATCAGTGTCGCATACTATAAAGCATGCTTGCACCCAGACAGCATGTGCAGAATGATTACACTTGGTTCACAGACTACAAACAAATCCAAAGCCACTCCAACACAACAATCACACTTACAAGCACTTCTCACCCTACATACAATCTCTGCAGAGCACCACATGTTGGTGGAGTGGAGCCTGATACACCAGAAAGAAGGAAAAAGTGGACTTTGGGCAGGAGTGCTGAAGGAAATAGGGGTTTTCAAGAGTCCCTGTAATGTGATATTTGCCTAATGCGAGGTCAGTGCGGAAGCAAATACACGTGCTAGGTGAGGTCAGACTGTATATTACCCCTCAATAATTGCAAATTATATGTAATTACTGTACTTGTTTATTAACCCCTTAACCGCAGGGTTGTCGGAGGCACGCCGTGCCTGTCCCGCGGGGATATTCGCGGTCCAACTGACTTTTTTAAAATACTTGCCAAAAATCAGTTATTAGTCCTAGAATATTATAATTATACAGTAGGCGCGGAAAGTGTTGACGCCATCTTAAAAAAAGAAAACATTCTTGTGGTTAGCAAGGAGAAACAAATAAACACTCACCATTGAATTTAGTATTTACTGGCATTCCCCTTCACCTTTATTATCTTCTTAAGGCGTCTGGGGAGACTGATGGCGTAGTTTTGCAGAACAGACGGACTAAAACTGCTCCATAGCTGCAGCCTCAAGTTTAGGCAAAGATGATGTGTCCTTACCACGCAGCTGCTGCTTCATGTACGCCCATAAATTCTCAATGAGATTGATATATGGGCTGTTTCCGGGCCAATCTCGAATAAAGGGAACCTCACAGTCTGTTAGCCACTGTTTCACTGACTTTGCAACATGTGCAGGGGCAGAATCTTGCATAAATACTCTTGCCTTGGTTTTATCAAAAGAGTCACTTAAAACATCACATAAGAGCTCCAAATAATTGTTCTGGTTCACTTTTTCATTTGCAGGTAGAATTACCAACCTACCAACACCATAATATGTAAAGCAGCCCCAAGCCATGAGTGAGGCTGGGTATTTAACAAACTTGGAAGTGTACTTAGGATCCAGGGGGTAACTGCCTAGTTTGCAGTACACTCGTGATGAAGGGGTACCAGTGACAGTAAATGTTGACTCATCACTCCAAAGCACAGTTTTCCATTGCTCCTCACTCCAGGCAAGATATTTCTTACAAAAATTTACTCTCTTTTTCTTCTGAAGTGCAGTTAGCAGTGGTTTTTTACGAGCACAAAAACTCCTGTAGCCCAGATCGTCATGCAACAGCTGCTGCACACTTCTGGCAGACACATCTGCCAGCAACTGTGGGTTCTTTTCTTTTAAATCCCGTGCTGTTAGCCTTGGATCCTTGCTAACTTGCCTTGAGATCAGCTGACGGGTCCTGAAGGTTGTCTTGCGAGGTCTCCCAGGCTTGGGAAGTGGAGTGGGAGGAATGGCCTCCCCACTGTCCTTGAACCGCTTCACCATTCTCTGCACTGTCCTCAGTCTAACACCATCTGATTTGCAATAAATGGGAGTTTGTGGCCAGCTTTGTATAAAGTAATCACTTCCACACGTTTGTCCTTGCTTGTGGTTACTTTAGGCATGATGAGAATGTGGTAGGTAACCAAATAACTTTGTTATTTGAGTCAAAACATGCCCTCGTGGTGCATCACACACAGAGACAATCCTCCTCCTGTGGCTGCCCAAACATTACTGAGCCTGCTCCTGTGGTGCCAAACCTATCAAGCAGGGTTGCCAGCTCCCGCTGAAAAAGCGTCAGCTCATTTCGCATCACAGGGGAGGGTAGTATTGACCCTACTTCACTTAACGCGAAGAAGAATGACTTCGGCAATAAAACGTCAATACTTTCCGCGCCTACTGTATATGCATATAGCACATAGCTTCAGCTTTCTCCTGGGATGTTTTTTTAGCACTCGTCGACTACCGTAGGACTTGTGGAGACTTCTGAAGCTGGGTAACTAAGTCTCCACTTTACACTTCCCGACATCCCGTAATACGAATACGACTGCCTGATATTATAACTAGAAACACTATTCAGTTATTTCCAAGTAGTTTGGAATCCATACTAAAAAAAAAAAAAACACTGTGAAAGCAATGTAAAATACGAGCGCGTACGAGCCTCCCACTCGCACTAGTTCGCCGCTCGTATTCTGTCATTTCTTATTCATATACACACTCACACTTTATTATTTCTAGTACTTTATTACACTTATATATATCTACAGTCCTTTACCACTTCCCACACGATGTTTAGTAGGGGTAGAGGTCACAGGGTGCAAAAGCAGCGGAAATGGAGGGGCGCGACTGCGACGTGATTCCACCTTGAAGGACGACAGTGAACTGAATGATGTACTTATCGCAGTAGCCAAGAGTTGAAAATGTCAGCTGCTAATGTATATGCTATGAAATAAGTCGTAGCAAAACTAGACAATACATAATAAATTAGGTAGTTCCAGGTGAATATAAATATCACTCAGGCTTCTCCCTTCCTTTCTTATATAAATTTATATTACAAGAATAGGTCACACGGTATATTTCAAGGAGAAAAAAGCAGGAGAAATTAGAGAATGAGTGCAGGTTGGATGCTGCCAAGTGATAATTAGCCAATTCCAGGTGTATGGCACTATAAATTACCTTATTTTTTTAATATATATATTACAGTATTTTGTATATAAGAATAGGGCATAGGGCTCATTTCAATGGATGAAATCAGTGGAAAAATCCTGGGAAGATTTGCGTAGCACAGAGTGGCTGATCAGATGACACAAGAGTGTAATGGAGGGGAGGTAGGGAGGGGAGTCTAGAATGGGGGAAAATGGCTAAATTGTCAACAATGGATGGGAGTACTGATGACATTAGCAGCTCTGACTATTGTCGGACATTGGCAGTACTGATAGATGATACAAGTCAGCACTTGAAAGCCTGGGCGAATTCAAAACAACACAGAATCAACAAAGTAAGGCCCCACGGTTTGATCCATTGCGCCCGACGATCATGAGAGTGACGACCCGCGGTTAAGGGGTTAACACTAAACTAAACAAGCATTTTGGTGCATGTCATAGGCTACACCAGGCTAGGAGGTTGCATAAGTGGTGGGTGCAACAGTCATTTAATTATGTTCTGCACTTATTTACTTCAATCTACAATCAATTAAATTAAACTGTAACACTTGGAATATAAGAAAATAAAATGTAACCCATTTAATAAACACTGAGTCACATCTCCGTCAGAGTTCAACTTACCGGAAATTCCACCTTCTGCAGGGTCGACTTATTGAGGTTTTACCGTGTTACCATTAATTAAAGCTTCCACTTGTATTGCTTAAAGCTATTTCATGTTTAAAGCAAATATGTGAAAGCCCAGTGGGGGCATGTAATACAATCCATATGAATTGTGTGTATGGATGGATGGAAGAATTGTGTGTTCAGAGGTGCTAGCAACTGATTGCAGAATACTGATATCATTCACTGGCACCAGATCAGTAACAAAGCAACAAAAACCACCCTACATGCCTACTGATGCAGAGAGACCAGTATAAAGTTCATTCACTTTACTAAGTTATCATGGTAGCAGACTGACATGCAGTTACCTCCTACTAAGCTCTTAGAAAATGGGAAGTGCCAAAACTTGCAATGTCACTTCCCAGCCTTAGCCCATTATCCTCCAAAACTTGTCACTTCCCTAAGCTTAGCCAATTATCCTAACCAATCAATGGGGTGCACTAATACCAGTAATGTCACATATCTTGGTTCCTCCCATTTTATGATCAGCCAATCAGAGCACTAAAACTTGTGATGTCACTCCTCTAAGCTCTGCCAACTACTTCCGTAAACAAATGACACACCTACTTTTAGTACTGTATTAGATAAGAAGCCTTTGAACTTGCATCACTTGTACAGAGGGGGAAGAAATCCATCCACTATCATAAAGTATTTTGCTAGTTTGGAACTACATCATCATCATCTGGACCTCCTTACCCACCCTAGGGAAGGGTGAGCAGTAGCAATGTCCAGACAGCCCAAATTTCCCCAGTCCAATGAGCAATGCTTCCATTCACTCATAATTCAAGCCCCCGGAATCCCGACTCTATCTGATATGCCAAAAACATTCACCATGTTCTGTAGCTTCATATAAACATATCCGACAGAGTCAATCCAGATGGTGTCACATTAAAAAGGGGTGCCAAATCCCTGATCATGTACTTTTCTTCACAATATTCATCTAGTCAGCTCAATCTCGTCAGTCCCCCAAGCCTCACCAACTTCCAAACCTCTCTTCCTCACACACTCATCCATCATATCTCTCCGCCTTCTCCTTGGCCTACCTCACCTCCTCCCTCCTTCAAATTTGCTCAGATATACATTTTTCAACACTTTTGTTATCCACTCTCTCCACATGACCATACCATCTCAGCACACTCTTCGATTCTGGTGTCCACAGACTTCCTCACTCCACATCTTTCATGAATCACATTATTTCGTATCCTATCCACTCTCTTTACTCCACATACATTCCTCAGCAGTATTCTCACTCTTGACTTTTCATTTTCATGCCACACCATAGTCTCACATCCATACGTTAAAGCTGGAACTAACACTCCTTCATGTAAGCCTCGTGCAGCTGCAACACTCAAGCCTCTGTTTCTTATCAAGGCCTTCATTGCACCAACTACTTTCCGCCCATATGTCACTCTACTCTCCACTTTTGCACATTTTCCTCTCTTTTCTACCACTGTACCCAGGTATTTGAACTCTCGCACCAATTTCAGTCTCTTTCCATTCACTGTAACATCACACCGGGAGCCACCTTCACTCTTAATAACCATCACTTTACTCTTATCTACATTTACTCTCAAGGCATGATGCTCACAGACATCAGCAAAACTCTAAAGTTCTTGTTCAGTATTTGCAAGTAGTACTGTATCATCAGCATTCAACAAATTTCAAATATTCCATCCATCACCATTCATTACCAATGCCATCCCCCTCTCCATTACTCGTGTTTTTATTTCTCTCATCACCCTATCCATATATACAGTATACTGAACAACCATAGGGACATCACACAACCCTGTCACATGCCCACACCAATTATGAACCATTCACTTAGATGCCCATTTACCCTTACACATGTTTCACTACCATCATAAAAACTCTTGACTGCACCCAGCTGCTTACCATCAACATTGTACACGCGCAAAACCTACCGCAATCCTTCTCTGTCTACTTTGTCGTATGCATTTTTCCAGATCCATGAATGCCATAAACACCTTATAATCCTTCTCACAAGCCTTCTCCTATACCTGTCTCACTGCAAATATTTCATCCACATATCCTCTGCCACTCCTAAAGCCACCCTGTTCATGACTCACTAGGACTTACAATATCTCTTACTTTCTCTGAAACAATTCTTCCATATACCTTCCCTACTACGCTCAATAAACTTATGCCACGATATTTCTTAAACACACTTCGCTCTCCTTTATTTCTGTACAGGGGTACAATCACAGCCTTTTTCCATTCTGCTGGCACAGTTTCACTCACCCATGCCTTCTTACATATCTCCAACAAGCACTTCATTCCACTCTCTCCACTACACTTAATCATCTCTGCATACACCTCATCAACCCCAGCTACTTTCCCATTTCTCAGCTGCTTCACAGTACTCTTCACCTGTGTGAATGTCACATTTCCTGGCACTGCATTCCTTATCTGCAAACTCCCAAGACCAATCATGTTTAGCCTACAGTGGTTCTGCTCTCTCTATTCCCATTCATCAGGCTTTCAAAACATTCTTTCCATCTGATCCTTATTTCATCCCCATGGGTTAATAATCTACCATCTACATCCTTCACAACTTCACATTTCTTTCTGCTTTCACTTCTACATTCCCACACCTCTTTCCAGAATAACTTCCTATATTCAGAGTAGCTTGCATTCATATTTCTTCCTAGATCATCATTTACCTCCTCCTTTTTCCTCTTCACTAGTCTCTTTATGTGCTTCTTGCTCTCAATACATTCAGTTCTTAAATTCCCTGTTACTTCTTCCTCTTTTCCTCCTCTGTTCTCTTAACCTCTTCATCCCACCATGCCATAACTTTCTTCTTTGCTGTTACTCTTACCACATCATACACCACTTCTGCATTTCTAACTAAGCAATTGCAATTCCTATAGGCATTCCACAGGCTGTCCAGATCCATTTCATTCCAATTCACAGGCTCTAATTCTTCCCCTACTTTGGTCCTGTATTCATCTGCCATTTCTTTGATCCTCAGCTCCTTGACATTCAGTCTTCCTCCCTGACTGCTCCTCTCTCTTTCATGGTCCACCTCACTCCTCTCAGCTTGATCTTGCATACCACAGTCATATGATCTGACGGAGCTCCACATCGACCTCTCATGGCCCTCATATCAGCAACCATTCTCAGCATCGACCTCTCTACGAGCATGTAATCAATCAGGCTCCTTTCAACTTGATCCCCGTTCCCTCTATACCATGTATATTTAAGTGCATCTTTGTTTTCGAAATATGAGTTACAAATGCCCAACCTCCATTCCTGACACATATCCTTCAGTCATTTCCCATTATAATTTTCTCCTGATACTCCATTACAACCCATTATGTCATCCTCAGGACCAGTGCCTACTCTTCCATTCATATTGCCCATTACGATCACTTTATAGCTCCTGGGCATTTCTCCCACTGCTTCATCCATCTCATCCCAAAACCTGTCTTTCTTTCACTCCTGTCCTCACATGGGGTATATGCTACAATCTCCGCCACATTCACTTTCTCAAGCTTGAACTTGACATACATAGACGTTGAGCTGACACATTTGTAATGTCTCATTCCACTCTGCCACACCTCATTCATCAACAGAGTAACTCCCTCCCTGCATCTTCCTTGCCCATTCATGTCCGATCTTACATATTTCACATCCTCCCACTCCTCCATTTCACACCCTTTCATCTTTGTTTCACACAATGCCATCACGGCATATCTCGCACTCTTGAACACATTCACCACTTCCACCTTCCTGCTCTCCTCATTCATACCTCTCACATTCCATATGGCCATGCGAATCTGCCCTTTGATTTGGGGCCCTGGTTAGGTATAGGGCCCTCCGAGGCTCTTCGAAACAACTATAGTCACCATATCTAAAATTTATAACATGAAACATAATCTGATCTATTGTCTGGAATAATTGTACCAAAAACTCTCTCAAGGAATTTTACTCACACTACAGTGTTCTCTCAATACATTATCACAATAAGAATCACCATAACCCATTGTTCAACAGCTTCAGGAAAAATATATTGGAAAGAAAAGGCGATTGTATTTTGTTTTTACTGATTTGGAAAAGGCCTTTGACAGAGTCCCTAGAGAGGTGGTGAAGTGGGCAATGAGAAAGCTAGGGTTGGAAGCGTGGCTGGTTAGGGTGGTTATGGCCATGTACGTGGGTGCTCGCACCCAGGTAAGAGTGAATGGAGTTTTGAGTGATGAGTTTCCCGTGAATGTTGGTGTGCATCAGGGGTCAGTTTTGAGTCCCTTGTTGTTTATCATGGTGCTTGAAGCCCTCTCACGTGACTTCAGAGATGGACTCCCATGGGAGATGTTGTATGCTGATGATTTTTTGTTAATTGCAGAGAATGAAAAGGAGGCAGAGGAAAGATTTAAGAAGTGGAGAGATGGTATGGGGCACAAGGGCTTAAGGGTAAATGCATATAAAACAAAAATGATGATATCTAGGGTTGGTGGCCAGTACAATCAGAGGAGAGGGAGAGTGGGCATGTGCAGTTTGCCACAAGGGTGTGGGAAGTAATTCCATATTGTGTAGTGTTTGTGATAAATGGGTGCACAAGAGATGTAGTGGTATTAGAGGTAGACTGCAAGATAATGCTGATTTCATGTGTGCGGTGTGTCGGGGAGAGCAGGCGGAGATTGTTAGGCGTGAGAGGGTTGAACTTGCAGGCGAGTCTCTTGAGTGTGTGGAGGAGTTTTGTTATTTGTGAGACATGTTATGTGCCGGAGGTGGGGCTGGAGTTAGCTCGGTTGCTAGAGTGAGAAGTGGTTGGAAGAAGTTCAGGGAGCTGTTGCCTCTCCTGACATTGAGAGGACTCTCCTTACGTGCTAAGGGGTCTTTGTAT
>JAGKTI010038819.1:0-10661 GCA_018397915.1 Birgus latro | reverse complement strand
GGGGGGGGGGGGGAGATGAGACAGAACCTCGATAAGGAAGCTGACGATGAGAGGGAAGTGGCGAAGGCAGTATTAATTCTTTCAATCAATCTTATTTAATTGAAGAAGGATCTGTCAGTGAAGGCGTTGATGAAGGCTATATTTAACTCTTCCAGTTCGAGTAGATTCAGTTAAACCGAAGAGAATCGTCTGAACGTAGCAAGTTTCAAATAATATGAGGTCCTTTAGGTGAACGAGTTAATCCCTTCAGTATATGCAAGTTTTCTGAGCTGAATCAATTGCCCGGCGGTAGAATGGATTAAAAAAAAAAAATGCAGTACTGCAGGGGGTTAACTGAGAGGACTACTGAGCCACTGACTACGAGGGGTATCTCCTGATATTAATATACTCATCTGACCATCATAAATGAACAAAACTACAAAGACTTTCTTGTAATGAAGGAAATAATCCCTCCAGCCTTTGGATGTCTTTTTTATTTTAATATTCGTTATTACCAGGTGATTTTATTCCCTTTAGGGAAGGTGTCTATTCGCTAAAGGAGACCATTAGTGTCCTCCTGAATTTGAGAGGGTCTACCTAATGAAAGTAAAATCGTCCTGTAGTAACCAAAACAAAACTGAAAATCAGACACTGCAGATACAGCTGGAGGGTACAAAATTGTGCATCTAGCTGCAGCTGACACATGACCACTGATTTCCAACTTAATCAGTGTCAATGATTAATGGGACACTAGCCAGGGTTAAAGGTTATTTAGCTTAAGCCTCAGAATGCTTATTAAGAATTTTGCACTTGCTCTTAGCTGACTCTAGACGATGTTATGCTATTTACGAAAACTCCCCGCAGCCATAGGTTTAAATGTACTTTTAGGAAGTAGGGAGTCGCACGCCCTAAAATATTGGACACTGACAAACAAGGGAATAATAACAGACCCTGTTGGCTGCGAAACCAGAAAAATTGTACATGAAGCCGTTAGAGAGAGAGAGAAGAGGAGCTGGTGAACAGGGATCAAAGAAAAAAAAAACAGAAGGGCGTAGTAAAAAAGAGAGGTAAAGCAGGAACACATGCATGAAAGGGTAACCGCAATAATTATTAATTATTAGTCCCTAATAGTTACGTCACCCAATAAAAACCTATATGAAATCCGTGAGAGAAAAGCGAGAGGAACTCAAACCGGTGAAATTATGTGTAAAGAAGCCTGCTGGGAAGAAGGTAAAACGGTTACCCAGCTGACTCCTCCTGCCTGCCTGCTTGGCTCCAGCGACCTTACGGCCACTTCAAAGGTTAGTGGCTGCAGCTGAAATTAACTGCCCAGGTTCTACCCGCTTCCCCTGCCCCACCCTACCACTTCTCTGCGTCACACTGCCCTTCATAATCTCTCCTTTTCCTTCTCCCTAATCCTCTCTCATCTTTCCCCTCCCTCATCTTACACCCTGCCTCCCACTCTCCCTTCCTAGCAATCACTCTACCTGACTCTTTAAGTCTTTTCCTCTGCATTCCCTCTCACCCTGCCGCTCCGTCACTTTTCCTCGCAGTCATACCCCTCTCACCTTTCTCAGTATTCCTTTCCCTCATCCTGTCTCATCCCTTCCCCATCCTTCTCACTTTCCTTTCCCCCTTACCTCACCTTGTCCTTTCCTCACCCTCAGCCTTCCTTCCAACTCTGTCCCCCTCCCATTCCTTTCTCACCTGTCCCACTAACCCTTTGCCATTTCCAATATTCTCCAACCGTTTCCTCCTCTTATCCGGTCATTCAACTCGATTTTCACCCCTTCCGACATCCTACACTTACAGCTCCATCATGCTGCCCCTCACCCCCTCACCCTGCTCCTCTCTCAAGCTTCACCTTACCCAAATCCGTCCCTCATTTTCCCTGCTTCTTACACTATCGTTTCCCTGTTTCCCTTATAAACGCACGTCCGTCTCCCACCCAATCACACGCCCTTACTTTGCACCCATCATGTCCCTCACCATTCCCTTTACTAAAGCCGATCTTTAACTTACCTTTCTTCACTCTGTCCCTCACTCCTACCGCATATATTAACTTAAACCCAGGTTTCTTTTCATTCTCCTCGTTATGACACTTCCCCTCAACTCCCTCCCCTCTCCCGCACCCCACTCTGACCATCACCCCAGCCTCTCTTCTCGCTTACCTCATCCCTCGCTATCCCTGTTCCATACCCTTCCTTCCCCCACCCTTCTCCTTCCTAACCTTTCCTCTCATTTGTCCCTCCCTCACCCAACTTTTCCTCTTCCTCAGCATTTCCCCTAACCCAACCCACTGTTGCTGGTTAGACCTCCTGGTCCGCTCTGGGAATACCCACAGCTAAGTTCCCTGTTTCAGTTTTTTGCGTGTGATTACAGTTGTGTGATAGTTCTGCGTCTGGGTGAATGATCTAGCTGATTGCCTGATCGCTAAGTGTAGTTTGGGCAGTGTAAATACGGTTCCTTTTTTTTTTTTTGGGGGGGGGCTTAATGGCCATCGTCCGCTTGGGGGACATTAGGCCAGCCAAATACATGGAGCACGATGATTAGAGCAAGCTCACGTCACTAGCGGCCAAGCTCTTACTGCGGTCGTGGCGGGAGCATGTGATAGAAGGCTCTCAGATCGGCTAGACGTACCTCCTCCCCGCGGATGATCAGGATGGGTCTGATCGCCTCACCCATGTCGGCAGCCCGGAGCAGATCGTAGAGGGTGGTATAGGTCGTGGCTCCGAGCTGGTACGACCGGGTATGGGCATCGAGGGTCAGGAAGCGGCGGTAGGAGGCTACATCTAGCCGATCCTTGAGGTCGATGATTGGAGGGCGAGATGGAGGGCCCTCCGCTGCTGGAGGAGGGGAGGACTCACGGATCTCCTCCTCTGCCGAGGAGCAGGTCGACGCTTCCTCGGCCATGGAGGCAGTATCTGAAGAATCCTGCCCCTCCTCCGTCATCGCTGGTTGCTCGTGAATTTCTGCCGTGGTCTGAACCGTGGTCTTGGACATTGCCGGGTCGTCAACAGAGGGAGTGGCAGTTTCCCTGTTGAGGGGAGCCTCGAGACGCAGCCTCTTCCTCGGGGTCTGACGAGGGGCAGCAGATCGTCGCTGCCCGGTTCCTTTAACGCCTGTGAGCTTTATAGGTGTGTTTGACTTCCAATATTAGCTTTGTTTGACAAACGGTATTGACCAAGAGACCGTTTATTTTTGTGTTATCTCCGCGACTGAGTGTTGAGTGATTTAGACGGCGATCTGCACCGTTTTAAGGTAAAAAAAAAATATATACTACAGTTTGTTTTACCTTGGCGCCCACATCTCTTTGTTCTAGGTACGCAATTACTTCCGCTGTGTCCCGCCAGAGGGCCAGACGAGGTACCCCTAAATAACACAAAAATTTGTTTTCTATATTTACTTTTTGTCTCAGAATTATTCTTAGTATTAATGATTAAGAGTGTTTTACACTATACTAGGGATCCATTATTTTATAACTGTAAACGATAAATTTGTGAAACAAGTGATTACATCAACATGTGTTTACATCTTCGACACCAGGCGAATCTTGTTGGTATTGCCTAACAACCTTTTTTTCTATTTACGTCAATTTTTACAGAAAAATATTCTCATTTCTTTACAGGTAAGATAAAATTGTATTTTCATATGTTTTGACTTTTCAGGTGATAATTTTTTTGGTTGTGTATTTCATGACTTTGTTGTATCTTCATTTTTGTTATATTTCAGGTTATTGTATAATTTTAATTCTTCATTTCAGATATTGGTTACCTTTCCATTCTCTGTAACAGACTGTTGGTAAATCCTCTTCAGGTACATTACTGACCAATAAGGTAGCTATTCCTGTACAGTTTTAACAGCAACAAAATTCCCACTAGCACAACTTTCACCTGTAACTATTGCATAAATTGCAATTTTTTGCTAATAGAATTTGTAAAAGTAAATGATTCTTGTTCCAATATCTCTTCCAGGTGCTAATAAGTCTTCACTGTAACTTGGAATTTCAGAATGCTGTGGAACATTATTTGCATTGCCTGCTCCGGTAGTTTCACTGGATCCTTTTAAACAGACAACCCTTTGTTTGCCGGATGTGCAAATTTCGTCAAAGCCTGGAAGACAAGCTGATTTAGACTACAAACAAAACTAACAGCCTGACTAGAAAAGTATATGTGCTGGAGGAGTTCATTGCAAGCAACATCGGACACACTGTGGAGGACAGTGCCACTGCTCGGCCAACTGGTTCTGTCCAAATTGATCCTCCTCCTCCTGTTGTAGTTCCTTCTCGCCTCACCATATAGAATGAGTTCCAACCAGTGCGGCATGGTTCAAGGTTCGCAAGAAAAAGGAGCATCATTCCAGTAACTGCATACAATAAATTTCAGATTCTTGCAGAAGTAGAGGAAAAGCCTCATGGGGCACAGGTTGTGGGGGACTCCCATATCTGTAGTCAGTTGGTGGCATATTGCTGCAGGGCACCCTCTAAACAAAGCATTTTTGTATTCCAGGATCAGCAGTAGATGACGTAACGAAGGCTGTGGATGACATTTTTGAGGATGTGGAAAATGATAACCTTGTTATTATTCATACAGGTACTACTGATGGCGTGCGAACCCATTCAGAGGAGCTGATAAAGAAGTACAGAAAGATGATCCGATGCTACAAGGAAAAAAACTAACATTTTAATTTCAGGCATACTCCCAAGGATTGATGCAGGGAATACCTTCATCAGTAAAGCAATTAGGATAAAATAACAGGGTCAAGTCATTTACTTGCAGGAAGGCGTGGAGTTCACTGACACATAGAACCACTTTTATAAGCAGCGAATGTTTTTTTTTTTTTTTTTCAAATGATGGACTGCACTTGAAAGCTGTTGGTTCTGCCTGTCGTGGTCATTTGCTTAGTGATGCGTAAACCCGTGGATTGCGCAATTACCCTTTTTTATCCCACTCCATGGTGTGCAAAAATTGAAGGAAGAAAAAGTTTGTTTTAAAGTTTTTGTTAATTATAAATTTGAAGATAAACATTCAAGGCATCATCTGGTAAAAAAAAAAAAAATCTCTCCCTTTTTTTGCGCAGGGCCGTGCATAAGTTTATGTAGAGGAGTAGTGAAAAAAATGAAAAAACAAAAACAAAATTTGTTTACTGTAAACTTTAAGATCCAGGGCATCATCTGGTGAAAAGGAAAAAATCTCTTTCCATCTTTGTGTAGCGCCATTCGTAAGTTTGCGTAGGGGTGGAGTTGCTAGCGGTGATGAGCGGCCAGCACAGCCTGAGCTGTGGCTCGCAACCCACAGGTTAAGTTTTATCTGGAGAAAAAACAGCAACATGGGAGGTGAAGATAGATATCATGCAATCTGATAAATCAGTAGGTAATGGGCGACATCTGTCTCGACAGGCACGAGTTTCACAGAGATGGGACAAGGAGAGGTATGTCAGGGAAATCGCTGAGGAGGTGGAAGACCGTTTTCATGCAAATGACCTTCGACCCGCCATCAGAGCCCTGAAGAAGCCCCACTCCAGACCCACCTCTCAGGTTAACTCTGTTCAGACAGCAGATGGAGGGTTCATGTCGGGGGCAAGTGAGTATAGAGCTCATTGGGCTGAGTACTTTGAGCAGCTGTATATGGCTGAACCTCTCAGTGGAGAGCTTCCGTCGGCTAGTGTACAACCATTGACTGCTGTCCCACCAATTGATGAGGCCGTGCCTTCTCATGATGAAATTAAGAAGGCCGTGGCTAGGTTGAAAAGTGGTAGAGCAGCTGGTGTTTGTGACATCCCAGCAGAATTGATCAAAGCTGGGGGCAGGGTCATGATCAGGGGGTCACATTCAGTCATAGAAGCTGTTTGGCAGACCGGTATCATACCTCCTGATTGGACAAAGGGTTTGGTCACCCCTATCTGGAAAGGAAAAGGAGATCAGCATGACTTTATGACTACCATGGTATTACTGTGTTCAGTGTGCTGGGCAAACTTCTTGCTCGCATTTTCTTAATGCATATCCAAGACCATTTGTTAAACTTTTAGAGGCCTCAGCAATCCTGATTCCCGCCCAAGAAGTCTACTGTTGTCTGTATCCTAGCTCTTCGAGTTCTTGTGGAATGCCGTCTTGAGTTTCAACAAGGTCTGCTAGCAGCCTATTTGGATCTCAAAAAGGTGTTTGACTCAGTAAATAGAGAGGTACTATGGAAACTCCTGCAACACCGTGGGATCCTCGCAAGGATAATCTGACTGATGGCAGGCTTGTACTCAGACACTGAGAGTGCTGTCAAGTGTGTGCGTGTAAGGGGGGGAACATCCGACTGATTTCCAGTAAGTTCTGGTGTAAGACAGGGATGTATCCTTGCCCCCACACTTTTCAACACATGTATGGATTGGATTCTGAATCGGGCTTCACTTAACAATACTGTATCATCTGCAAACAGAACAGGAAGTTTCCAAACGTTGCCCTCTCTCATTAGGGCCATTCCAACATCCACTGCCTAACTTGTATCTCTTTTATAACCCCATCCATACATAGATTGAAGAACTATGGAGACATGCCACATCCCTTTTAACATTCTGATAGAAAAATTCATTCACTTCACTATCCACACATACTGCAACATAGCCACCTCATACATACTCTTCATGGCATTCAACAACTTCCCATTTACACCATATACCCTAATCTTAATAGTCTTCACATTTCTTGTTTATCCACCCTGTCATACGATTCCTTCATATCTATGAAGGCCACATACAATTTCTTTCCCATCTCGGGAAACTCTTCCACTAAAGACCTATGAATTTCGGTTCTGCACAATCTCTTCCCTTCCTAAATCCTCCTTGTTCTTCAACTAATTCCTGTTATTTCCCTAACTCTGTCAATAAGTATCCTACCATACACTTTTCCAATTACACGAAGAAGACACATGCCCCTATGATTACCACACACTTCTTTTTCCATTTGCCTTTTTACAGGGGAATAATTATACCTGACTTCCAATCCTTCGGGACTCTACCCTCCTCCCAGGCCAATCTGCACAACTTCTTAACCAGTCTACTGCTCTCTCTCCCGCACACTTCAGCATTTCACCACACACTCCATCAGTTCCTGGGGCTTTCCCCATCCTATTGATTTCGTTCCCTCACACACACACACACACATATAATCAATCATTGCCTTCCATTCATTCAGTTCACCACCCAGTCTTCTCATCATTTGCCACATACTCGTATACCTGTGGATCATTTTGGCTATGAACAACCCCCTCCCAGCACAAATGCCCACTAGAGCACTGCCATTCTCATCCATTTCTGCAGGCACATCCCACTCACCAACTACTCCATCCACCTTCACATTTTCTATTTTTCCTTTCATATTTCAGGTCAAAAACACACTCATTCCGTTCGAACTTTTCCAAACATGCTTCTAAATTTGTCGACAGGTCCTCTTTCACTCTACTTGCACGATTTTTCATTGGCGCACACATACACGCGCGCGCGCGCGCGCGCAGTCAGCCACATTTTAGTCCAACTTTCAATCTTACCCACACAATCCTTGAGCCGACGGATCCCTAATCTTATATTCTCCTTCCATCTGTTGCACATGCCATTACAAACTTGTTTTGCCCCTTCATTCTCACCCACTCCCCCGCATATATCCCATCCATACTCCCATTTCTCAGTCTCACCTCGCCATTTTGTCTGAGTTATTCCACATACATCCACTTTTGTTTCCTCGAGCACCTGGACAATCTCTTTCACCTCATCGTTCACAACCCTTTCATTTCATGTTGCAATCTGTACTGTGTCCCTTGTTCGGTCCTTAGTCGTCACATGTTGGTGAGTCTTGGTCTGAGGCTTCTTGTTCGTATTATTATTTAGTTGTTTTCCGGGGAAGGGCGCTAACCCTCTGCCAACCCACTTGCTGTCAAGTAGATAAAATATAATAAACCTTGCCTCCATGTTTAATGCTGGTAACATGTTTGCTTTACGTTTGATGAATAAGTAATTAGTTTTTTGTGTCTTTTAATTGAATGTTCACTTCATAAATGCTGGGCTAGTAACAGTGACATCTGATTTAACAAAAGTCATCTTTAAATTTACTGAATTATTAACCGTTGTCTGTACAAGTATTGAATTATTTATTGCTGTTTTAAGATAACTAAATCATAAAATATCTAAATTCATTCAGTTAATCAGTGCTGTGCATATATTTATGAAAGTAAGCCGACTAGTCGTCAGTACGGTACTTTTGTGGTTTTATCACCCGTTCACTACAACGACATCTTTTCAAATCTTGCTTTCTCCAGACGACGTTAATTCTCTCATACTGAAGGGATTAGTGAATGCACTATATAACTCCTCCAATTACCATAACTGTGTAGTAGCAGTCTAAATACTATGAGTTATTAGAAGGAAAGATTAAGCCATCACTCGGAAAAATGTTAATGCGCCTTTATATACAGCATATTGAAATGTCCTAAAGGTGACTGGATTTTTTTCCCCTTATATTTCCACCAGGGGCGTACACTGGTCACCTGTCCATAATATTCTGAACATTTGTAACCTACGCTATGGACACTACAGTGGATAATGTGGGACAGGCTGTTGTTGCTGTAGCTTTAATTTTGCTGACACACTTCCCGAACTATGAACCCTTTCAGTACGGTGACTTTTTTTGTTGTTCATTTTAATTAGTCTATGGGAAGCCTCTCGTTGTGGAAAGTTAGTGGAGTGTCTGTCTGACCCATCCAGTTCATGAAGTTTCTCCTCAGCAGAAAACAATCGTCTGGGCACAGCAAGGTTAAAACAGAAAGGACGTCATCATAAGGGAGAAATATGTATTTACTTGTTAGGTGCCGCCTGGATTCTGAAGGGTTGAATGATGTGTAACTGAATGAGTGGCCTTTCCAATGAGCATGCTAACAGATGGTTATCCCACTTTTGTTCTGTCTCTCCCTTTTATTCTGCCCAACCTCACTACATTTTTAGATGGAATTTAGGCTTGGGATGATCGTGCTATTCTATCTTCAATGAAGTATTTGTGGAATTATCAGAATTACTTCCACATTCGTTTAAAACAACCCTAGATAGATAAAGTGGCGTGCTATCAAAGCCCTCCTTCTTACGAAATCACGAGTTCGTCTGCTCCTCATCATTTAAATTAAGAACGCCCAAACACAGAAAATAAGGCAAATATGAAAACTTTCGCAGTACGAACTAGATGGCACTCAGTAGAACGCATACTTCCGCCAAGGCCCAACATGCAGCTGGAAAAAGACTACCCCCCCTATTAAAGCATATTTAAACCCGCTAGATCCGAAATTTTATGATTCCGCACCAAACTGTACACATTCGTTGATACCAACATCCCAAATATGCCTGATTTTTTTTTTTTTTTCAAGATCCATGGATCCATGCGATATTCACTGAAAAATTTACGAAAATGTCGAAAAACGTCCTAGCTCGCAATGTTAAAGAAAGTGAAAAAAAAAAAAAATCCTGGATCCGCACCTTTATCCGGATCTGCACCAGAATTTATTGGAGTCTATTGTGAGCCAATGCCCATTCTTCTACAAAGTTTCGTGCATATCCGTCCAGTAGTTTTTGTGTAATCGTGCTCACAAACCAACCATCCAACAAACAAACAAACAAACAAACGGGCAGCGGTGAAAACATAACCTCCTTGGCGGAGGTAATTACGGCAAAAGTGAAAATTAATATTCTGCATAATGACCCGCCATCAAAAACACAGGCATCCTACCAAAAGGTTTCATATACACAGGTGAGGAACATATATTAACCCATACGCTACAGTAGTCTCTATCAAGATGAATAAAATCGCCTGGCATAGCAAGAAGAAAAGACATCGTACTGAAGAGAGGAATCTGACAACTAAACATCTAACCAAAACATCTGACTTACACACTCGAAGGTAAATAACATATAAACATTAATAATTCACCTGTAATTAAACAGGCACCCAGGTAGATATTTACAGGTATGCAGATTAACTTGTTTGTGCATGGGTGAACAGTGTGGGCGGTGTTTACATCAGTGTGATCAATTCTCTGTCCCAAATCACGTTTAAAGGTCTCTCCTCTTTGACCTCCAAAATATTTTAAGTGCCATCCTATTTAGCTTCATTTATTTTGAATCCATCAGCGTGTTTTGTATTTATTCCAGTCTTCTTAGGACATTTCTAGACCCACTGAGGCAATTCAAGTCCTTTATCTAACAGCTGTGGAGAAAGAAAAAAGCTTCGCCTAGACTGAGCAACGGTGGAGTGACACAGCAGCTTCACTAAACTCGGCAGTCACTCCTTAAAGAGAAGTGAAGTCATTACTTCGACTGCCAACTTGCCTATCCAATACGTTTAATAAAAGAGGAAAAGAGTTAACAAAATACAAAAGAAAGATTATCACACAAGAAACCATGATGTATAAAAAGCCCAGAGACAAAATACTCCAGAGGTCAACGTAATACTTTGAACGGAACCTTACTGAAATAAAGATAAAAAATAAAATAAAAATAAAAACACAAACAAGACAGGCCATCAACACCTAAATATAAAATCACGTCCCGGCAATTACTCCCAGAAGAGAGATCGAGTTATTACAGTGACTGACATTTTGCTTTCTAATATATTTAATACTCCTCTGCCCTCAAGTTTATCGGCCATGAGCCAATTATCC
>JAGKTI010038817.1:0-10661 GCA_018397915.1 Birgus latro | reverse complement strand
CAAACGCCTTTCTTGTTATAAAGGAAAAGGACAGTCAAAATCCGTAGGCTCTATAACATACGTAGATTAATTATCCTTCTTCCCAGTATCGGAGCCGTTACCATATAAGCTTGTAGTGAGACGTAAGGGAGGTGGATAGGCAAGAGAGAGAGAGAGAGAGAGAGGTGATATAGGCTTACTTCCCTCCCTCTGGCTTCATAACTTCCTGTCTCTAAACTTTCCTTTTTGTCATTTTTCCCCCCTCGTGTGCTGCTCCTTCTCATCCTATTAGGGGCGGTACATTATGTGGCACAGGAGCCCGTATTCTCGTCAGTTAAGGAAGCTCCCTGACACTTCTTCCTTAGCGATTTATTTCTGGATATGGGTAGTTAAAGTCCTTCTGCAGTTATGTATGTAGGGTGGTACAATATTAGAAAAAATCACATAACACAGTGAAGGACAGTAATGTGTAATAAGCAAAATAAATCGCTTAAGAAAAGGTGTTAGGGAGCTTCTTCCTTAGCAATAAATTTTCCCTCTCACATCTTGCTTTATCATCTTTGTAAATTATGCATATATGTTAAACCCACTGAACCCGGGGATACCTTCTTCGTTTTATTTTCTCCTCCTTATTGTTTTACTCAGCTTGGGTAATTAGAAATGAAGGGGGTTAACATACCATTCATTTACTTCCTTTGTACAATAAGTTTTTCCATAATAAAATCATCAGGCCAGAAACAAAAATTAATTATAAAGGCGTCACTGGAATTTTAGCGGTTCTCGTCGATACAGATTATTAAAGTATGATGAGGGATAGATATCACTGTGAGCATCGAAGGTAGCTAGAAATACAGGGCGAAGTTCTATGCCTTCCTTCCTCCACTCCACAGCCATCCCGAATCTCCATCCCGTACAAACGACCCCCTCGATTGATTTATGCATTACCGCTCCTCCTCATCACCCCATCACCCTTCCCTCTAAACCCATTTCCTTCTAAGAGTTCCCCTTCCCCCCTGCTCCGATTTCCTCCTCTTCCCTGCCAACGCCTACCTTAAGACGCCCATATCCGAGGCTCTTAACTTTCTGAGGTTGCCCCACACCACACCACGCCTGTCTGGCCCCCTTAACGTGTCCATAAATCACCTCGGCATCCTTCGCTAGTTTACACCCTCCGTGAGCCCACCATCTCCACCCGAAGTCTAACATATATCAGCTTATGTAATCTTTGGGTAGCCAGTAGTGTGTGGGAAGTGTGATATATATTGCCTTTCTGAGGGGTTCTTTGACGTGAATTGTGGTAAAGCTCTGAATTATCATGGGTTAAGGGTGACTGGATACTTAAAATATTGCTTCGTAAGAGACATAATTATTTTTTAGCACTGTGTAGCTCTTTATCAATAATTTCTTCACATCATGGCATGGTAAGGGATAGAAAATTCATGAAGGAAAATATCTATCAAAATTATTCAGATACAAAGCACAGGTATACTTATAACCCGCATAGAGAAAAATATAAACTACAAAAAATTTTAAACGTTTCCAAATCTAGGCAAGGACGGTGACGCTGTAAAGTGAACGAGAATCTCTGCTCAGAATTTTTTATCTGGGTTTCAGGCCTTATACATACAGACGAGGTATACAGACGAGGTAGACTGTTACTGCCTCGCCTAGAATCGTGGGATATGAGAAATATATCTTTAATCTGATCCCTTTAGGAGCTCAGGGCAATACATTAGAGGGTCAGAGCGTAGTTGTATACTGATCAGTACATAGATATATTATCATTTCATCAGATGGGACTAGGAAAATACCGCCAATTCGTGGTTTTATGAAAATCAATGTGTCTTAGATATGAGGTAAGAATGAGACTGATAACTAGTTGTGACCCAATGCATGGTACGCAGACTTTGACATCTAGTAAGCTGCAAGGGTTTAGGGATCATAATTAGGTTAGAATAAATGAGCTACTCCGTTTTTCATATTTATTACTATTATTACTAATGTTTTTGTTACTGTTGTTGCTACTCATTCTTTCTTTCATGATTAAACGGCGACTATTTACAGCTGTGTTCTTTTTGTGGATTATTTTCTACATTTTTTAACCTAAACCGCAACTATTCATGGAAATATTTAGTTTATCAGACTTTTTTCCGGCAGCATCTTTCCTTGGTAAATACTCAAAAATTAAAGTACATTGTTCTAACCTGACTCATTCTAGTTAAGCTGATGGCCAAGTGTAGTATGACTGGAGAGCTGATTTAACTAGTAACCAGGGAGACTCATTCTTACCTAATAATTAAGGTTTGTCGAATTTCATGCAACCACGTCTTAGTTCTCCAGCAATGTGGCCAAAATTCCCATTAGGTAAAAACAAGCCGAGTATTGCTATGATTTCTTACTCTGCTCTACTCTTTTTACTTTAACTTGGCCTAAAATTACCATCTCCTTATCTTCAGTGCTGAGCTATAACAGTAGATTAACACTAGAATATGGTGCTAGTCACGAAAAAGTGTCATGAAAAAGATGGAGAGCCATAGTATCGTCTTCTTCTGCCATTTATCTACGTGAATAAATCTAAAAGGAAGGAAATTCTAGGCCAAGTTAAGGCATAAAAGAAGGTGATCGTCCTACTGTTTTGCTACATCGTTTTTCTTGACTCGTATTCTGTTTGTCATTCTGTTATCTATGGAATTTTTAAGTATACAAAAGAACTGGACATGGATTTGTTTCAGCTTATTTTTCGTACTATATACCTACAACGCATTTCTTAAGGTCATGGTTCTGTTCTGTCCGTCACTGTTATATATTTTTTTTTCCACACAGGAGAGTTAGTCATGCTTTGATTCTATTCCATGTACTATTTTTTTGAAGTAGTTTTTCTTTGGTGATAGCTGTTTGGCTTGATGTTACTTTTTTTTATATACTAAACGACTACTGATGTTTCTGTCTGATTCCTCTTGTTACCTCTTTGCTCTTGTTTTTCCTTGATATCTGTTTGTCATAATTTCGTTTCCATACCCAAAAACTAGTCTCTCTCTCATTCTCACACTGGTTTTTCTGCAGTTGTTTTCCTGTGATGATGTCTGTTGGTCAGTATTTTTTTTTCCCATACATAACAATTAGTGTCAGTTCTATTCTCATACTTTTTCTGATGCAATTTTTCCAGCATTAAGTTGTGGCCCTTTTCTGTTTGTCACAATATTTTTCCATACATCACAGATACTCACACTTCCACTCTGTTCCCCAGTACTATTTTTCTGCAGTGGTTTTTTCCTTCACCTTTTTTTTCCCCCCTGTGTGGTGGTGGTGGTGGGCAGAAGACGGCAGGACTCGTCGGTAATTGGGTCACTTTTCCCCCGGGACCAACCCAACGTCGGCAGCTGTCTTGTGGCGGACCTAGCTTTTCCTTCACCTCGCCTCGCCCTCCTTCCCTCCCTCCTTCACCTTTCCTGCCTCTGTTTTTCTCTCGGTTAACCCCTTCACTGGGAGATTTTTTCCTGGTTATAAATTTGTTCAGGTTAATACTCTCATAGTGAGTTTTATTTTCGTAGAGGTTTTTATTTTTTTTTTAAGGAAGGGGGGAGCTTACTTTCATCTTCCTGGCCTCGCTCGTTTTTCCGAACTTTATCTTTCACGTAGATCTTGCTTACGAGTTTTTTTAAACCAGTTACCCTCTTTCCATCCTCTTTTTGCTAACTCCTTCATTGCGTGTGTGTGTGTGTGTATGTTTGTGTGTGTGTGTGTGTGTGTGTGTGTGTGTGTGTGTGTGTGTTTATTTACTAGATCCGTAGTCACCATCCGTGTTGCATTTTTCTCATGTTAAACCTTCAGCTTTTTTTTTGGGGGGGGGGCCTTGTTGACTTTTTTTTTTTAAGGGGTCTAATTCACTTTTCTAGTCAGGTCTTCTCTAAGTTTTCCTGCTGTACATCTTTTATACTTAAATACTTTACACGGACTTTTTCTTCATTGGAAAACTCACACTATCTTACCCTTTTTCCTTTTTAGTTCAGTCCCTCCCTGCAACTTTTTTTTTCACTTCGTTTTTTATTTACCCTTGTCTTTATTACTCTCTCTCTCTCTCTCTCTCTCTCTCTCTCTCCTACTTCCTCCATAGCAAGATTTTTTTTCACAAGGGCTCTCATTTCCTTTTTCTTTTTTTTTCTTTTTTTTCACAGGGCCATCAATAACTCTTTCCGATTTTTGTTTTCAATTTACTCTTTTTACTACGACTTTTTTTTCAACACAGGCCTCGCTTACTTTACCTGTTCTGGCATACTGTATTTTCCAGGTTAATTGTGTCACTTACCTTCAGGGACCAACCTCACTTCTGGAGCTGTCTTGTTGTCCGCCTGGCCTTCACCTCACTCAATTTCCCTCCCTCTATTTTCTCAGGTTAGAGAGATAGACGGACAGACAGACAGAGACATAGACAGAGAGAGAGGGGGGGAGACAGACAGAAACAGAGACAGACAGACAGACAGACAGAGACTGGGACAGAGACAGACAGAGAGAGAGGGAGAGAGAGAAACTCGTAACGAAAGGGTCCATTAAGGCTATAATCAATCTACTTAGTTCAAAAAGTCTTTCATAACCGAAATAAACCCGTCAAAAAATGTCAATTTCAAAATGAAAAGGACATCCCCGTGCTCAGTAGATCAGGGAGGCTCACTAACACCTTTTCCTTATCGATTTATTTTTGCATACATCTTGACAATAATCCCTTGTGTGTTATTTATGTATTCTATGTTGGTGTTAACGAGAAATAAACACTACGGGAGAGAAGTAAGGTGTAGTATGGAAAATAAATCGCTATGAAAATGGTGCTAGGAAGAATTCAGCCATTTGACTAGTACGCTATGTTTACTCTAACTTGGCCTAAATTTGCCCTCTCTTCATCTTCAATGCTGAGTTGTAGCAATAGATTAACATTAGAATATGAGGCTAGCCACGAAGATATGCTTTTGGAAAGGATGTAGATCAGGAGTCTCTCTGTCACTGTGCTATGCGAAGTAAGGTGCAAAAGGACGAAAATCTGGGCCAAGTTAAGGCAAAATAAAGAATTCACCCCAACAGAACAAAACCAGTTTCACGACACGCTGAGTGGTAGTAGCTGTAGCCCCAAGTTTTTCAAAAATCTGGACCCGGTGGAGTTCAGGCTTAAATTTCCCTTCAGCAGTCCACCATCCTCCTTCAGGGGAATAGGAAAGTAGCTGAGGGACTTTTGTATACCCGGACAGTTGAGTCGCCTGGTAATATCGGTACCATAACGTGATGGCGTCCTTCTCCAACACCGACAGCCTTAGTAAAATAACATAATGAGTCTAAAAAAGTTAAAAGGATTGGGTGTTTGTCATACCAGAGGATAGTCAGTATATTGCAAGATAGTGGTGTACTTCGCTCATCTCAGCTTGGTCCAGGCTTTCGTCCTTTCGCAGTTTATTTAGTAAAGCACGGTAACAGAAAAGGACAATGCCACGGCTCAGTATAATTTTCAGTGCACATCTTGGTGAATACTATGATATTCTAGATTAAGTCTATGGCTAGAAGGCAAGTGTAGTTAAAATAAAAGTAGAGTTACATCATTGCCTAAAATATCACAACTTCCCCTCCCCTACACATGCAACTATTCCCCAAACATGCCTGAAATTCCCCGACCGCAGGACTGGTAAAACGCATTTGCCTTCAAAACAAAGTCACATTCACGGTCCAAAAGAATTACACAAAGCGTTCCCCTGCCAGACCGAGTTTTTGCTGTGGGTGTTTGTGGCTCTGCTTGTGTTGTGAGTGTACCTTGCTTGCTCCTGTCCTCGTGTGATTCTTGTACGTGTGTTTGAGTGTTGCTTGAATTGTGACTGTGTTTGTGGCCCTGTGTTGATCGTGTCCCTGTGTGTGTGTGTGTGTGTGTGTGTGTATGTGTGTGTGTGTGCGTGTGTGTGTGTGTGGATAGTTCTAGTATTCTTCCCAAACTTGTGGTGTGCCTGTGCTTGCGCCTATCTTTGTGTTGTTCCTGTATATATCTTGATTTTTCTTTGTATTTTGCCTATTTTTTTCTTAATACTCTGCCTGCCCAAAGTCCTGTGATGTTTTTATTTGATTTTGTATTTACTTGTGTTATGAATTTTTGTAGTTCTTGTGAATGTGTATATCCTTGAATTTCGGTTGTATTTCGTTTGCACTGTGTTTTACTTATTGTTTCGTTTGTTTATGTGATTGTGTGTATTACGTCATTCTCTGCTTCGACTTACGGTGTTCCTGTCTTGTTCCTGTGCCTATATTTGTCATTCGTTTTGGCCACGCAATCGTTGTTTCTGTTATTTTCCTGTACTGGTGGCAAAACACATACACCACAAAAGTAGACGCACATTTGTTGTAAACTCTTCGCCAGGTCAGCGTTCTGTAAAGCCAGCCTGCAACACTGACGCCACATGATATGCTCCGCTACTGTTCAGCGATATTTTTCTGCTGCTGAAACTTTCCTCTGTTGTAACCCAGCAGTAGTATGAAGTATGGTAAATATAATCGCCCTTGTACCTGGTTCTCACGTAATATAGCTCTCCCTCCTAACTTAATGCATTGAAATATGTCCAAAAAGTCCATTTTCACTTGTGCTTGAGTCATTCTTGTGCCGTTAGTTATTCTTATCTTTAACTACACTTGTTCTTCCAACAGTGTTAGTGGTTATTAATGGGTTTCGTTGTGAATGTGCCACTATATTCTTATCGATGCTTGAGTTGAGCTTCTGTCAGGGTTTTGTTTAGGTTTGCCCTTGTGTTTGTGTTTCTGTCTATACTGGAGTTGGGCTTCTGATTTTATGTTTTTGTCTGTGTTTGTGTTGGTGTTGGTATTTCTTCCTGTGTTTGCGTTGTAACTCTACCGGAACTCGAGTTAATTCTTGTACTCGTGTTAGACGTGTTATGCTTCTGTGTTTATGCCTCATCTTGTAGTGTGACTGTGTGTTTGTGCTTACGTGTGAGTTTGCGTTTGGGTAGTTCCGGAAATAAGTCGTTAAGGAAAAGGTGTTAGAGAGCCTCCATATCCTACGAGAATTAGGACTTTGACGCCTGTTTCTTGTTTCTCACATGATTAGTTATTTTTGTGATATTTAAATCATTTTAATATCTACATAACATTAATAATATAAAGGAGGATAATATTCGGGTGTAATGGGTAAAATGAATCGCTAAGGAAAGGGTGTTACGAATACAAGCCTAGAACACGACCACTTAAGTCCGATGACGTATCTTATGTAATTTACTGCTCTTTCTAAGCCATTTTTATTCATCTTAACACAGCCGTTTACAATACTCTTTCTGCTCCAACTTGGCCTAAATATTCTCTCTCTCCATACGGAATGCCGAGTTGTAACATTGATACTAGAATGCGGTGCTAGTCACGAAGAAGTGTTATGAAAAGGATACAGTGCTAAAGTATTCTCTTATTCTGCAGTTGAGTTACGTGAAAGAAGCTGCAAAATGACGAAAATTGGGCCAAGCTGGTGTCAGAGAAGTATATTGTAATAAGTTGGTTCAAGAAAGCTACAGTCTAACCCCAGTAGTTTGGCAAGTGCCCTTACAGCAATAATGATAATGATAATAATAATAATAATAAAAGCATGATAAAAGCAAGGATAAACTATGTAATATATATTCAGACTGAAGGGGCTAAGATAATTACCACCTTCCGACTCAATCATCCTTCGGTGTTTAATTGCCTTCTCGCCCTAGCTCGACATGGCTATGATAACCAGGGCAGGAAGTCGCAAATGGGGCTGTAACTGCCTTGCAACTCTAAAGTGAGATGCGGGTGTGCTGATTAATGGACAGAGAGAGAGAGAGAGAGAGAGAGAGAGAGAACACGTCGCTGAGAAAACTGGGAAGGAGGCTATCGTTCTCAAAAGATTACTGTAGGTTGTCGTTTTTTAAGCCATGCGCTGCTAGAAATCTCTCCCAAGCTCACCAAACCCATATATCAACAAGAAGAATACAGCAAAAAAAACTACACGGTACAGAAGGGAACTGCCCGTGAAAGCCAGCGATCGGTGCACGCGTTCATTTTCTCTTTTGTAGACTCTGTTGTTTCCCCACGAGATAGTCTCTTTATGAGTCAAGAGGCCTCCTTTTATCTGTTACCTGTCTACTCTTGTGTACTCCTGTGTTCTGTCTCCTGCTTCTCTGCTCTGGGGATCAATCGGGTGAATCCACAGCAACTGACAATAAAGGCTTTACGTGGTCACAGATCAGTTTATTCAAGTCTTTTTACTCTATCATATCCTCAGGTTCCATTGATGTTTGGTTAGTACATTTCCCCTTCATTATGAGTATGAATTCTCAGTATCATATTTTCATGCACCGGACAAATTTACACAGCCCAGTGAGGAATTCTTAGACTGAATGTGTGCAGAGGAAATAAGGCTTCCGATGACGACGAGTTTTGTGTCTAATCTTAATTTGTTTACATGGCTGTGGGAAAGAGCATTAGAAGAAATACAGAGAGATGAGGCCATGGGAAGAGGATGTAAATAAGAGACAGCCGAGAAGAGTGTGTGTAAAGTGGACAGGATGAGGGGGAGAGGAAAATCGAGGATAAGATGAGGGGATGGGGCTAAAATGTATGTGATCGAGAGGAGTCTGAGTTGGAGGAAGAGCAGTTTGATGGCAGGGCGACATGGAAGCGGATTGTCTGTGGCCACCTTTTACTGGATTAGGGCATCTAGCAATAGGTAGGTAGACTGATCTTAACCACCATCAGATTATTCTATTTATTCCTCCTTTTTGCCAGCAAATGCGCAATGAATGTTTTGACATTTGTGGTTCACTTCGCTCTTGAACCACAGAAAAAACTTGGTGTTGCCTATTCCATTCATTTTCAGACATCATTGTCATTACCAGGTCATTCACCTTGTTAACTTCTCAGGTGATACGCGGATTCTTTTCAACACTGTGAGGGCTACAGCACAGGAATGTTAACCTGTTTATTGACTGATTACTTAATTTATTTACTTATTTAAGCATATATTTATTTTATGGGTAAGACAGGAAATGCTGCCAGAGAGAAATATGTAACATCTTCTTGAAACCAGGGTCACAACAGTGGTTATAGAACTGTCGGATATTGTGCACTCTTCATCGTCTGTGATTTGTTTTGCAGTTTGTGAAGTATGTTCAATGGTACTATTTTTATCAAGTATTCACTGTTGACGAACTTACATTTTCTCTGGATAACGGAAAGGTGCATTCTTTATTAAAGTTATTAAAGTCTGCTAGGTAACAGAAACAAAACGTCACCGTGTCGAGGGGGTGGACACAGTGTTTAGTGATAGAGTTTTTCAAAACCATAGCAAGGTTTTTGGAAACTTTCCTCCCTCACATTTGGTGTTAAGATAAGCTGATAAAGGAACTTGGTGACTAACATGTCGAAGTTCATAACTCCATTAAAACTTCAGGGTTCCTCGCGGCAAGTATATTCCACCTCATGCATAATATAAGGACTGTTTTGTTAAACCTTTCACTCTAAGACATATTTTTCGTTTCTTGTTACACCAAGGCGAATTTACTCAGATGAATGGAGATTTCTTTTTCCATCAGGGAGGGTTAGACATTGCCTTCATTAACCCTTTCACTGTAAACAATCTTCCTTGATCTAATTAACATAACTCGGAGATAGCCAAAAAACACACACCTCCCCTCCCTCCTTCTGCGTGCTGCGTCGACAGGTTTTCCAGTTTCGAGCCATATCTATAAATCTAAAAACCTTGTTCGGATTATTTTAACTACTTACATTCCACAGTTAGTCTATAAAGAGATCCATCCAATCAAATATAAACAAGTAAATAAAATAAAGAGATGATACACTGCTCGCAACTTCAACTCCCCCCTGTAAACACAAAACTTAGGGAAGGACTCTGTATCACCAGACTTAGAGGGTATCTCTGTGGACTAAAGTATAGCAAGAGAAAAGAGAAGTCACGTAACACACACACACACACACACACACACACACACACACACACACACACAAACTTTTGATCACGTCTCTGTCGCATATGTGATTTGTTTTTTGTGCGAATAACAGTGAGTATGCAAAACCTTCTCACTTCTTTCATTCCTTGCTAAAGCAGACATTAGCTACGATTTTTTTTTTTTTCCCGTGAATTATCTAGTTTTGCAGGAAAGACAAGGAAAGCAGAGTGCAGAGTCTTTTAATATATCTTGTTTTTCCTATAATACTAATTTTTACAAAACTAGTTATGACAAAGAACTGATTGTAAGTGTGAGATTATGGGTCCTCGGTAAACTCACTTAATGTATAGTTGTGACCATTGCCAAACTTACACCCTCTCAAAACGCTATAAAAATCCGTGTGAGCTCTTGGTAGGTTATATTTTGTAATTTCGATTTTTAATCTTTTGTTTGAAGCCCCAGGAACGTAAATGAATAAGTATGGAATGAAGGATACCTGTAGTCTGGTGTATGAAAGTTTTGTTTATTTTCCTTTCTCTATATATCTGCTGAATAATAATAATAATAATAATAATAATAAATAAGAAGAAGAAGAAGAAATAATAATAATAATAATAATAATAAAACTGTGCACATGAATATTGATCCACGTCATGACGGTAAATTAGTAAGTCATGAGTTTCGAAACCCAAAGTTCCGATCTTCAGCGCCCAAAAAGCTTTG
>JAGKTI010038816.1:0-10661 GCA_018397915.1 Birgus latro | reverse complement strand
TCCAAAAAGGCCGACGCATGCAAGCATGTTGCAGCCTTCAGAAAACGAAATGAAACGAAACGATAATTTGCACAATTTTCAAGTTTCATGGGTGATTTTTGGTAGGCATATGTGGGAGACCTTCCTCTACCTGCTGTCAAGCAGGGATACTGCCTGGCCCCCCCTCCCCTCCCCCTCCCCCCACATTGGGCAATTCACCTGTTAGCAGTAAGCTGGCCAGTAAAGGTATGTTGCCCCACGGTCTCTCCAGTGACGAAATTCATAGTGAAAGTGATTCCTGAGGTGGAGGACAAAGAAATAAAGAAGCTAGAGCAAGAAACAAACAGAAGTGATGAGATGGTAATGTCATATAGGAAGGTGCCATATGTGAATGTGTTTGGTGACTGAACAGTGCTTCTATTGCCTAAATAACTGTGTTAAAACCAATATAGTCTGTTACTACACATAAATTCGTACCAAATACATAAATAAATACGTAACTTAAAGTGCCTTGAATTAGTTAACCCTTCCATAGTTCGTTTTCTTTAGCCAGGTACCCTGAAAAAGAAGGAAAACGTAAGGTTGCATGACACCTGTATCAACAGTTTTAAGCACAGGATTGCGATTTCTCTATGAATTTTCGACGTTTCTCACCAAAAGCGAAGGTTTGAGCCAATAAAAAAAAATTCAAAAAATACTCGAGATTTTGTGGTGTCGTAGGTCGGAAATCGGTCGGGACGTGACGGGTTAAGCATTATGTACAATATAGTGAACACTTAGATAACACTTATGGTAAAAGTTACTGCACTTAATTACCACACATTATTCATATATACTTAGATTAACTGATTTATACCTGTAAAGCTCCAAAACAGTAAATAATTCACACTGGAGATGCTACATACTGTAGCTAATAGAAAATTATTGTTTAAAGGAATAACTGTGATAGATCGTGGCTTAAATATAAATATTCACGGAAAAAGCATATTCCTGTTTTATAATCCATTATATGTATGTACATGTTTAACCTGCTGCATCCCGACAGATTTTTCACCCCCCCCATCTGGCTTTTTTTTTGTTGTTGTTGTTGCTAAAACCTCCGCTTTTTATGAGAAACATCGAAAATTCAGAGAGAAAGCGCTCACCTGAGCTTAGAAGTCCCCTGTACAGATGACCTTCCCCTCACCTGGTACCATCTTCTATGGAGCCACGTTCCAGAGAAAACGTTTTCTATAGGAGGGATAACTATTCAAAACCACTCAGAATAGATAGATATTTATTTATTTGGTACGAATTTATATGTAGTACAAGGGTATATTGGTTTTCACACAATAATATAGGCAATATAAGCGTTGTTTCACTCACCAAACACATCAACATACCGCACCTTCCTTGGCAACGTTACCTCATCACTTCTGCTCATTTCTTCCTCTGGCGCCATGTAATCTTTGTCCTCCACATTGGGAATAACTTTTGTCTTGAGTTTCATCGTTGGAGAGACCGTGGCGCGACATGTCTTTACTGGCCAGGTCACTGGTAACAGGTGAGTTGCCGAGAAAATGGCGTGCAGAGGGGCAGGCAGTGTCACCGCCTGGCAGCGGGTAGAGGAAGGTCTCCCACATATGCTTACCAAAAATCACCCACGAAACTTGAAAAATGTGCAAATGACAGACCTTGCAATTGCAGGACGTTTATATACGTCTTCGGGCCTGAGCGTGACAAAACGTTCGGGCGCATATACGTCAACGGGATGTGGCGGAAGTTGCCTAAACATAAAAGTAATATTGTGTGAACAAGTACACGACACTTATTGATCAGTTACAACCCAATTGTTCCTATGACTGGTAGAGCACAGCTGTGGCTGATGGATCCCATTTGGTTACATCTCAAGCGCCACTCCAACCACACACGAGCACGAGTAGGCACAGTCATTGGACATGTCTCAACACCGCCTCTTGACAAACTCTTCAAACTTTAAGTAGTTTTCGGGAATTTTGTTTGTCCTGTCTTCTTCATTTTTATATGAGAGAATCATTTTGTGAGAATCCTGGACTTGTATGGGCATTTTTCTGGCATTTGATAATATTTCCCCCTGGGGGTAGGGGTGTTTCAAGAATACACCCCCAGTATCCCTGCTTGTCGTATGAGGTGACTAAAAGAGTTGGTGGTGGGTTAGCGCCCCACTCCGTAAAAAGATCTAACTAAACAAGCAAATAAAGCACCTTGGACCAGGACGGACCATACGTTGACGACTAAGGAATGGACAAAGGACATTCTGAGGGTGGGGACATGGAATGTGAGAGGAGTGAATGATGAAGTGAAAGAGAGAGAGATTGTTCAGATGCTTGAGAATGCAAGGGTGGATATATGTGGATTGACTGAAACTAAATGGAAAGGCAATAGGGTGAGAGAATGGGAATACAGTTTAGGAATATGTGCAGGAGTTAATGAGAATGAGAGGGCAAGAGAGGGAGTATGTCTGATGATAAGCAAGAAGTGGAAAGAGAATATAAGAGAGTGTGGAACAGTGGGTGCAGGGATTGTATGGGTGAGGATGAAGTAGGTATACAAGCTTGGGCGATTGTATGTGCGTATGCACTGACAGGGGACCGAGTGGCAAGAGTGAAAGGTGGGTTTTGGACAAGTGTAGAAGCATGTATGGACAAGTTTGAGTGGAGCGAGAGAGTGTTTTTGATTGGAGACATGAATGGCTAAGTTGGGAATGTACGAGTGGATGGAGTGGTTGGTCAGTGGGGTGTGCCAGCTGAGGTTGATGGGAATGGTAGTGCCTTGGTGGACATTTGTGCTGGTCAGGGGTTGGCAATAGCTGACACCTACTTTCGGCACAAGATGATCCACAGGTATACATGGAGATTCATAAGGAGGATGGATTGTGAATTTGTAGAACGGAAGGCAATAATAAATTACGTTTGTGTGGATGAGCGAATGAAAAGACAAGTGTTGGATGCAAGAGTGTGGAGAGGGTGGGGGAATGGAAACTCTGACCATCACATAGCAAGGCTGGAAAGAAAGTGGGTGAAGTGACCAAGGAGAAGACAGGAGGAAATAGCTCCTGTGAGAAGAGTGGAGAGGTTACTAGATGGTGAGAAAATGGCAGAGTATAAGAGCATAGTGGAAGAATGATTGGGAAGGTATGAGTTAGAGCAGATGGAAGGGGTGGAAGATTTATGTAAGATTTTCATGGAAGAGATAGGCGCAGCGTGTAAGATGGTTTGTGGAGTGAGGAGGAGATGCGGGGCTGTGCAAGGGACAGGATGGTGGAATGATGAGGTGAAACGAGCTGTGGAACAAAAGAAGAAGGGATATAGTGAATGGCTAGCGAGCAGAGGTAGGGGAGAAGATGAGAGAGAGAAGAGAGAGGTATATGTGAGCTGGAGAAGGGACGTGAAGAGATTGGTGAAGGAGAGTAAGAAGAAAGTGGATGAGGAGTTTGGGAGGAATTTGAGTGTAAAGTGGAGGGAGAGTAAGAAATTGTTTTGGAAGGAGATAAAGAAAGTAAGACAGTATGAAAAGGGAAATTGTAGGGGAGTGAAAGATGGCAATAATAGATTGCTGGTGGAGAAGAGAGAGAAATTGAGGAGATGGAAGGAGCACTCTGAGGATTTGTTGAATGTAGAGAGTGAGAGCAGTGTGAGTATAAGTGGTTGGGGAATGGCTTGGAGAAGAAGAGGTGAGAGGAGGGAGGAAGAGATCAGTAGGGCAGAAGTAGTGGAAGCAATGAAGAAGATCAAGATGGGACATGCCCCAGGAATTGATGGAGTGTGTGGTGAAATGCTGAAGTATGGGGGTAAGATTCTTGTGGAATGGGTATGGAAGTTGTGTAGATTTGCTTGGGAAGAGGGAAGGGTTCCAGAGGACTGGAAATCAGGTATAAATATTCTTTTATATAAAGGAAAAGGGGAGAGACAAGTATGTGGTAACCATAGGGGTATTTGCCTTACTAGTGTGACTGGAAAGATATATGGTAGAATACTTATTGACAGGGTTAGGCATATAACAGAGAAGTTAGTTGGAGAAGAACCTGGGGGAATTTAGGAAGGGAAAAGAGTGTGTAGATCAGATATTTGTTCTAAGATGTTTAGTGGAGAAGTATTTAGAGAAGGGAAAGAAAGTGTATGCTGCCTTCATGGACTTGGAGAAAGCCTGTGACAGAATAGATAGGGAAGGTATGTGGAAGGTATTAAGAATATATGGAGTGGAGGGGAAATTGTTGAGTGCTGTGAAGAGTATGTACAAAGGATCTAGGGCTACTGTGCGAGTGGAGAGTATGTACGAAGGAGCTAGGGCTACTGTGTGAGTGGAGAGTATGTACGAAGGAGCTAGGGCTACTGTGCGAGTGGATGGTGAGCTGATTGAGTTCGTTGATCTGAATGTGGGACTGAAACAGGGTTGTGTGATGTCTCCATGGCTGTTTAATATATACATGGATGGGGTTGTAAAGGAGGTGCAAAGTAGGGCAGTGGATGTGGGAGTGGCTCTTATGAATGAGGGTGAGGTGTGGAAGATTCCGGTGTTGTTGTTTGCTGATGATACAGTATTGTTGGGTGAAGATGAATGGGAGTTGCAAGGTTTGGTGAATGAATTTGGGACAGTGTGTAAGAAGAGGAATTTGAAAGTCAGTGTAAACAAGAGTAAAGTTATGGTGTTTGAGAGGAATGAAGTCACAGAATGCACAGGGATGTTGGATGGTGAGGATATGGGGGAAGAGAAGAAAGGAAGGACAGGAGGAAGTAGTTCTTACAAGGAGGGTAGCAAAGTCACAAGAGGATGGAATAAAGGCCGAATATAAAAGGGAAGTGGAGGAGCGATTGGGTAAATATAGATTGAAGCAGATGGGGGATGTGGAAGGTGTGTGCAAGATATTCAAAGAAGAAATCTGTGCAGCGTGTGAGGTGGTGTGTGGGTTGAAGAGAAGATGAAACGGGGTTCAGGAAACAGCATGGTGGACTGAAGAGGTGAGAGAGGCTGTAACACAAAAGAAGCAAGCATATAATGAGTGGATGAGGAACAGGGGCGTCGAAGAAGCTGAGAGACGGGAGAGAGAGTTACTGTATATGTAGAGAGGAGGAGAGAGGTGAAAAGATTAGTAAGAAGAGAGTGGATGAGGAATTTGGAAGGAATTTGAGTGCAAAGTGGAGGGAATGTAAGAAAATGTTCTGGAAAGAGGTAAAGAGAGCTAGACAGGGTGCCAACAAAGTCAGTGGGGGTGTGAAAGATAAAAATGGTAGATTACTAGTGGAGAAGGGAGAAGAAGTGAACAGATGGAGAGAACACTTTAATGAATTGTTGAACATAGAGAATGAAAGTAATGCAAGTACAGTAATCCCTCCACTATTCGACGTAATAGAGCCAAAGGCATGTCCGGACACTGGTCTTGTCCGAATATTGGGCCTGAAGCTCCAGCACTGGTCATTCATGACCCTAACCTAACCTAACCTAAATCAGAAAACCACCTTCCTGCCTCCCTACCGGATATGCATAATACTTATTTAAGTCCCCTTTCATGTAAATAATGCACACAAAGCATGAATTAATTGAATTTTAACCAAAAAATGATGATTTAGAGGTGAGTAAGGCATAGGTGCTCACAACTTGCCAGCAAGTGTAAGTATCAGACATGGAAATTACTATGAAAATCACCCTTTCTCACACCATATGCATTAAAGAATGGACACAAAGCATGAATTCATTGAATTTTAACCCAAAAATGATGATTTTGAGTTAAGTAAGGTATAGATGTTCATGAGTTGGCAGCTTAGTGAAAATAAGTATCGGACATGGCAGTCACTATGAAAATCATCATTTCTCACATCTTATGCACTAAAATATGGGATAAAAAGCATCAAATAAATAAATTGTTACCAGAAAAAGAGTTAGGTATGGCAAAGGTGTTCACTGTTCACCAACAGCACCGGTCATTCTTGACCCTAACCTAACCTAACCTAAATCAGAAAACCACTACCTAACTCCTTACCGGACATGCATAGCACTTAATTAAGACCCCATTCACATAAATAATTGGCACAAAGCATGAATTAATGGAATTTTAACCCAAAAATGATGAATTTGAGGTGAGTAAGGCAGGGGTGTTCACGAGTTGGCACCTTAGTGTAAGTAAGTATCGGACGTGGGTATCACTATGAAAATCATCATTTCTCATATCTTATGCACTAAAATATGGGATACAAAGCATCAAATAAATAAATTGTTACCAGAAAAAGAGTTAAGTATGGCAAAGATGTTCACTTTTCACCAACAGCACCGGTCATTCTTGACCTTAACCTAACCTAACCTAAATCAGAAAACCACTACCTACCTCCCTACCGGAAATGCATAGCACTTAATTAAGACCCCATTCACATAAATAATTGGCACAAAGCATGAATTAATGGAATTTTAACCCAAAAATGATGAATTTGAGGTAAGGCAGGGGTGTTCACGAGTTGGCAGCTTAGTGTAAGTAAGTATCGGACGTGGCTATCACTATGAAAATCATCATTTCTCATATCTTATGCACTAAAATATGGGATACAAAGCATCAAATAAATAAATTGTTACCAGAAAAAGAGTTAGGTATGGCAAAGGTGTTCACTGTTCACCTACAGCACCGGTCATTCTTGACCCTAACCTAACCTAATGTCGTGCCGCTACCCAGGTGTCGTTACGGTATTTCTCGGGAATATATTCTCCCGTATTTAATAATAAGTGGTAGCGTAGTTTAACTCCGCCTCGACACAGGTAACGCACGACATGGGGGGACTTCACTAAAATGCCCCGACACACATGTACTTAGAACTGGGAACTGGAAGAAATGAAAAAGTAATATGGCTTTTCTAGGCTTTAATTACAAAATAGTATTTACAAAAATCTACAAATAACTCTGAGGTAATTCCCACCTCATTTCACTACGTGCATAAGTACCTAAAAACCGCACATACACGTCTACTCTTAAAATCACTGGAATATTAACACTATTTTAATAAAGCAAAGCCAGTCTTGTAAAAACTCACTAGTGCTATTATATATATATAGCACTCTTTAGTTATTCATATATATGAAATCACTGTTACATCAATATAAGAAAAACACACTTAAACATTTAAAACCTTAACTCCCTCCGTTTCAAACTAGGAGTCCATTACTAGTTCTTAGACGCCTTCCGTTTTCTAACTAGGAGTCCTTACTAGTTCCCAGACACAGACAACTAGGAGTCCTTACTAGTTCCCAGACACAGACAACTAGGAGTCCTTACTAGTTCCCAGACGACAGACAAATAAATAGCACTGCTAGTCGGTTATACCCGCGGTCACAAAGCATGTACTTTCACTTACTACCAGTAATGCTCGCATGCTGGCTCCCTGGAACTTTACTCTCGGCTATACAGCGACGTCTCTGCACCAAGCGCGCCAGGCTGTCTCACCGTCCTCCAGGCTTTATGTCTGCTCTTCGCCAGGTTCTAGTCTGAACTGAGGTCTGTACCCCTTTCTGGCCTCAGAAGGTTGCCGATATTCGCCAGCGGTCATGTGGGGTGTGGTGGGTGATGATGATTCACCCACTCACCCAGCGCCGTCACCCACATGTCACCCGCTTCACCCACTTCACCCACCGTAGAGGCCCTATCAGACTCGCTGTGTCAGCACACGTTCTCACGGTCTGAACTGCCTAGCCAACACTTTTCCTGTGTAAACAACTCGACCAACACCACCCGCACTACTCCTCTCTCTCTCTCTCTCCTCCTTCCTCTATTTATTTCTTCCTCTCAACCTCTCTTCCTTATTCCATCTCCCTATTGCCCACAGCTGTACACCGAATCACTACTCTTTCTCCCCTGTCCACATTTCATCCTAAACTCACTTCCGGCAGGCGGTGTCATTTGCACACCTGCCACCGCTGTGTGTCTTACATCTGCTCGAGGGGATGCATGTCGGCTTCCCGACACTAACCTAAATCAGAAAACCAACTATCTAACTCCCTACCGGACATGCATAGCACTTAACTAAGACCCCATTCACATAAGTAATTGGCACAGAGCATGAATTAATCAAATTTTAACCCCAAAATGATGATTTTGAGGTGAGTAAGGCAGGGGTGTTCACCAGCTGACTACATAATGAACGTAAGGAAGAGACATGATTATTACTGAGAAAATCACCTTTTCACAGCCTGTGCACTCAAATATGGGACACAAAGCATGAAGTAAATAAATTGTAGCCTGAAAAATTATGATTTAGAGGTGTGAGGGGCAATAATGTTAACAAGTTGACTAGATAGTGAACGTAAGTAAGAGACATGGTAATCACTGAGAAAATCACCTCTTTCACAGCCTGTGCACTCAAATATGGGACGTAAGTAAGAGACATGGTAATCACTGAGAAAATCACCTCTTTCACAGCCTGTGCACTCAAATATGGGACACAAAGCATGAAGTAAATCAAATGTAACCAGAGAATGAGGATTTAGAAGTGATTATGGAAAATATTTAGCTGTTGACAATGTTTACTTACAGTTCAGCATTGTTGTTTACCCCCTTCTCTAAGGTTTTTACAGTGGTCATAATTGCTTTTGAAGCATGTCCAGTAATCCAGTGTTTAACTACACTTAATCCTTAGCACTGTGACTTTTGATTATTTAAACAAGAACGAAAATACCACAAAAGATTGGACAGCCGTCCACTGTTCACGGGAGTTGAGACAGAACTAGTAGGAGGGCAATTTGGCGGGAAGGGAGCTAGTCGGCGTGAGCGGGAAATTCAAACTGACGTGGTCGGAAAAAATCAGATTTTTTAAGGATTTTTTCGAATTTGGGGGCATTTTGGGGGGCGGACAGCCAGCCCACGATGTCCGAATAGTGAGGGATCCGAATAATGGGCGTTCGAATAGTAGAGGGATTACTGTATAAGTGGCTGGGGAATGGCGGGGAGAAGGAGGGTTGTGAGAAGAGAGGAAGAAATCAGTAGGATGGAAGTGGTGGAATCAATGAAGGAAGTTAAAATGGGGAAAGCCCCAGGAATTGGAGTGTGTGGTGAAATGTTGAAGCATGGGGGAGAGATAGTAATAGAATGGATGTGGAAGGTGTGCAGATTGGCCTAGGAGGAAGGTAGAGTCCTGGAGGATTGGAAGTCAGGTACAGTAAACCCTTGATAAGCCAAACTTTTAGAAGCCGGAGTCTTCAGTTAGCCGAACTCAGGCCGAGACCACGTATGAAGTAGGCCGAAATGCGAAAGTAGGGGGAGAAATGGCGCCAAGCGGACTCGTGGCGGCAGTCTGCTGCTTGCTTTTGGAGACAGTAGTTGCGCCATTCTTACTGTCATTTAGTGCTGAACAGTGCTCTCCTTTTGCCTTCTGCCTTGCCATGGAAGGTTCATAGCTTAAAAGAAGTGATACTGGCACCTCTAGTCGTAAAGGAATGAAACTAAAAAAAAAATATGTGCGCATGTGACAGTGTAGTGATCATGATTAAAGTTCAGTACTATTATTACTGAAAGTGTTACATTGCAGTCTATTACAGTGATTACATTTAAGTTTAGTTCTTAATATAGAGTGAAATAAATACTGGGTACTGTTTAGAATTTACGTTACAGTATGAACTCAACCACCTCCACCACCTCTGTCTCCAAAACAAAACAAACTGCCAAAGAATCTACTGCTTCTAACGAAAGGTGTTACACTGCAGTCTATTATAGTGATTACATTTAAGTTTAGTTCTTAATATGGAGTGAAATAAATACTGGGTACTTTTTAGAATTTATGTTCGTGTGAACTCCACCACCTCCGTCTCCAAAACAAAACAAACTGCCGACGATCTTCTGCCTCTGACAAAAGGCAAATTATGTGCACTGAATTCTTTCTTTTTTGTCTTTCTTTATTAATTTATACACTGTATATGCTCCTTTACTTTAGTGTTAAGAAGACAAGTAATAAGTATTGTCATTGCAATTTGGGGGGGTGAAAATCCATCTCCAACACACGNCTCCACCACCTCCGTCTCCAAAACAAAACAAACTGCCGACGATCTTCTGCCTCTGACGAAAGGCAAATTATGTGCACTGAATTCTTTCTTTTTTGTCTTTCTTTATTAATTTATACACTGTATATGCTCCTTTACTTTCGTGTTAAGAAGACAAGTAATAAGTATTGTTATTGCAATTTGGGGGGGTGAAAATCCATCTCCAACACACGTTACCGACAGTCGGTACTGCCTCTGTGAATGATTTTCTACCAATTAACCACTTCAGTACTGTGACGTCTATTTCTACTTTATTTACGCTTCCTCCAGCCGATTTTATGGCACTCAGGACTGGACTCACATACTGAAGGGGCTAACGAAGGCTGTACCAATCCCGTGCACTTCCACAGATCCAACCTACACTGACTAAAATTGTCTGGTGGCAGCAAGAACAAAATGAAAATACACCCAGCACTGAAGGGGTTAAATGTATATTAAATGCACTATATTGTTTTTTGTCATAACTAATTTATTTATATATGCTTCTTTAATTTAGTGTTGAAAGGACAAGTAATAGGTATTGTCTTAGCAATTTTGGGGGGTGATAATTCGGTAATTTAGCAATTTTGGGGGGTGAAAATTCGGTAAGCCGGAAAATTCGGTAATTCGAACCACGGTAGAGCCCCATATAGTTCGGCTTATCAAGGGTTTACTGT
>JAGKTI010038815.1:0-10661 GCA_018397915.1 Birgus latro | reverse complement strand
TCTCTCTCTCTCTCTCTCTCTCTCTCTCTCTCTCTCTCTCTCTCCTCTATATTACAGCCAGAAGACAACAAGAGAAGTAGGAGCCAAGGTGAAGTAAGGTGGAGCCGCCTGAGATTCTAACAAAGGTGTCTTGAGCTCGATCCAAAACTTCCGGCTCCTTTTTTTCATTCTCATTTTTCTCATTTTCANTGTGAAAAGAACAAGAATATTAGGACTGGAATCAAGAGGTGTGTAGCTTCGAGTGGGCGTGCGGATGACAACGAAGGGGTTAAGGAGACGGAGGAGTGTTATATTAGGTAAGTACTGGAGGAATTACACGTGAATATTGTCGTTCTGAGTAGTTACTGTTACGCTACTTTTACCATCATTGCTAAAACCATCATCATCATTATCATCATCGTTGTCATCATCATCATAACTACACCAACAGCTGTCATCATCATCATCATCATCATCATCACTACATCCACCACTATCATCATCATCTTTCATCATCATAGTCCATGCAGTTTTATTTTTTCCCATCAGAGCTAACCTGTATTACAATTCCATCACCATCATCATCATCTTCCATCAGTTATATTATTTTCCATCAAAGCTAGCCTACATCACCATTCCACCACCACCACCACCACCACCACCACAATTAAGAACCGTGAAGACACAACAACATTACAGCACCACAAACAACGACAGAGGTAGGAGACGAGATGAAGTAAGGTGGAGCGGCCTGGGACTCTGCTATCACTGTACCGAGTTCGAACCTTCACCCCAAACAACATCCTCTCCTTTTTCCTTCTTTTTCCTTGTATATTTTTTTTTCTGTTTCTTATTATCTCCTGCTCTTTCGCTCGTCTTTCTGGTGTTCTTTGTGTCTACCCTATGTTTCGTCCTCACTTCTCTTTTCTTTCTTATATCTCCCAATTTTTCTCTTTTTTTTTTCATTTGTCCTTTATTTTCTACGTTTTTTCCTGCATCTATTTCACTTAATTATTCCTCCAATCTTTGCGTTTGTTTCAGCCCTACAATTTTCTCTGTCATTCCCATTCTTTCAATTTTTTTTGTTTCACATTTCTTCCATTTATCCTTTACTGCTTTCTCATTTTTTACGTCTTGTAAATCACTTTTTTTTTATTTTTTTTAGTTTTTTTTCTTTTTTTTCATTTCCTTTCTGTCTCACTTCACTATATTGCATCACTCAAACTACTCCCTTCTTTCTGTCTCATTTCTTAACTACTGTACACCACATCAATCAAACAATAAGAGAAGCTGGAGCCAAGGTGAAGTAAAGTGGACCGTCTGAGATTCTAAAAAATATGCCCCCCCCCCCCTCTCTCTCTCTCTCTCTCTCTCTCTCTCTCTCTCTCCATTACATTACAGTATCAAACGCTAGAGAAGTACGAGGCGATATGTAGTCAAATTACTGTTATCGGTAAAAACTTACTAAGCATTACAATCATCATAGCTTCCATTATCACTATCATTATCATCATCATTCAGACAAGTACCATTATCATCAAAACGAACGTAAATAACCATCATCATCATCATCATCTTTATCTACGCTATTACTTAATATCAAAACTAACCTAAATAGCCTTCGTCATCATCATCATCATCATCATCTTTATCTACGCTATTATTTAATATCATCAAAACTAACCTAAATAGCCTTCGTCATCATCATCATCATCTTTATCCATAAAATTAACATACAGTTATCATCGAAACAAATCTAAATGGTTCTCTTCATTATTATCGTTATCATCATCATCTTTCTCCATACAATTATCATTATCATTAAAATTAACAGAAACAAGTGCATTCAGTATTGCCATGCAATACAAAGTCCCCTACCGGATGATAACCATACATGTGTAATGTACCTTGGGAGTAGATGGCTGGTTGCTGCACGCGACACACCGTCATGGTATGGGGAACAAGTGTGTGAAGTTATATCAGAATCTGTCCGTGCATGTGGAGGTTACACAGCGGACACGAATGTAGGTATGGCTGTTAACATGACAGCACCCGACCTTGTTTGAACCCCAAGTGTGACCTTGACCTTGGGAGTAGATGGCTGGTTGTTGCGCGCGACACACCGTCATGATGCATGTGGAAGTTACACAACGGACACGAAATTACAAACGGACTGACGTACTGACGCAACCCTGCAAACAGGTTTCACGGGTTTCACCTGTCGGGGACTAATAATCGTCATCAACATCTGTGTGCATCCAGTTATGAATATTATGGAAACTAACCTAAGTAACCGTGATCATCATCATAAGATACATTAGATCAAACCCATAAGTATATTAGAGCATCACAGGCTACAAGACAGGCAGGAGACAAGAGGCAGTAAGGTGGGGTTGCCTTGTACTCCACTACACGTGTTTCGAGTTCGACCCTGGCATCTCTTCTTTCTCCTTTTCATGTCCTTCCCCATTTTCTTTTCATGCTTCTCATTCCTTGTTTTCTTCATTTATTTTCCAATTGTTATCGTCCGCTTTCAGCAAGGCGGAGCGATAATGATTTTGCCCACGTCTGTGTGTGTGTGTGTGTGTGTGTGTGTGTGTGTGTGTGTGTGTGTGTTGCCATTATATCTCATGAATGGCTTGAGGTATCAACATGGAACCTTAAGAGTACCAAGATATAGCCAGAATCTTGGACGAGTTCGAGATCGGCACCCGAGTCAAGGTCAAGGTTACCCAAATTGATACCCTAGGTCAAGTACTTTCTATCGACCGCATTTAGCACCATTATATCTCATGAAAGGCTAGAGCTGTCAACATGAAACTTTCAGGGTATCAGGATGTGGCCAAAATCTTGGACGAATTCGAAAATAGGGACTCGGAGTCAAGGTCAAGGTTACCAAAATGGCTGCAAGGGTCAACTATTTTTTATTGTCTGCCAGTAACATCATTACATCTCTTGAACGACTTGAGGTATCAGCATGAAATTTTCAGGGTATCAATATATGGCCAGAATCTTGGACGAGTTCGTAAATGGGCACTCGGGATCAGGGTCAAGGTCACCGAAATGGCTGTCAAAGATCAACTTTTTTAATATTGACTGGATTTTTTGTGAAACGCGTTGACTGAATTCCGTAGAGTTTTGCAAATTGTCTTCACATCTGGTTTGTAAGGAGTTTGTAACTTGGCCAACAGCATATTCTGGCGGGCGATTAGCATTCGGCTCCTGAATGCTTTTCTTTAATTTCCAATTGTATCCCCTCTTCTTATTCCTTTTCTATTTCTTCTGGTCATTTCCATCTCCAAATCTATATCACTTCCTCTTCATTACTCGTCTCCAGGTATTGTTTTCACGCAGTTTGTCTGTCTGTCTGTCTGTGTCTGTTTTTCTGTTAACAACTTTTAAGTGAAAACTACAGGTGCGATTGCGACGAAAATTACGGGGATGATGGGCTATTACCTTCTGATCATCTGGTTAAATTTTGCGCCAAATTGGGCCAAGGACCTAGTTGTAGTCCCAAAAAATTATTTTAAAAAATCGTTTTTCGCCTTAACTCCTTTCAAATTCGTCATATCGACATGAAACCAAAACCTAAAGATGCATCTTTCACATCTGCATCCTATACCATGCCTCATTACATCAGTGGGGTAACCCCCAATTAGCGGTAGGGGGGTTAGTGTCAGATGGGTAATGCCTAACGTTTCAGATGGGCATAAAATCGTCAGTTTTCACCCTATTTACTCCAAAATTGATTTGTGACATCTTTGACTAGATATGTTGTTGTGTTTATGCGTCAGCATTAAGATGACTGCCGGGGACGGGTTTGCTGTGCCTTGGCACCGCATCTTGTTCTTACTTTTTAGGCTTTTAGTTTTCCTGTTATCTATTTTTTCCGCCTTCTCTCTCTCTCTCTCTCTCTCTCTCTCTCTCTCTCTCTCTCTCTCTCTCTCTCTCTCTCTCTCTCTCTCTCTCACACACACACACACACACACACACACACAATTTTACATCATAGGCAAGAGTAGAAGTAAGGGACGATATGAACTTAGCTTATCATTTTAACCTTCTAAACATCATCATCATTATCATCATCATCATCATCATCATCCATTTAGTTATTATTAAAACTAAACTAAAAATGATGACCACGGCCATCATCATCTTCATCACTAGTTACATTAAATCAAACCCATAACTATATCACAGCATCACAAGCTACAAGAGAGGTAGGAGACAAGATGGAGTAAGGTGGGGCGGCCTGGGACTCTACTACAGGTGTTCCGAGTTCGACCCAAACAATGCTTGTGTCTCCTTTTTCTTTCCCATTTCCATTGTCTTCCTCATGTTCTATATCGTTCTCTTTCCATCATTTCTTCGTTTGTTATACAGTTGTTTTTTATTATCCTCTCTTTCTTTTTCCATTTTTTTCCTCCTTTTCCTCTCCAGTTCTTTATGTTTTTTTTTTTTCCTTGTCATATTTCCTGCCTTGGAATGTTTATTTTTTTTTTGTTTTTTCCGCTTCTTTTGGCTTTTCTCTCTTCTTCCTTTTCTTCTCCTTTATATTAACTTCTTCACAAGCTACAAAAGTGGTCGATGACGAGATCAAGTAAGGTTTTTATCATCACTACTAATCAACTGTGTACACATCACCATCATCATCACTACCACTACTTTCATCATCATCATCATTACCAGTGTTTTAGTTTTTTCTTTCTTTCCCGACTTTTCCCTTCTTATCATTTCTTTTTCTTTTCTCTCTCACTCCTTTCCATTCCTTCAGTCGTTTCTTTCTTCAGTATAATATAGGAATAAAGCAACAAGAGAAGTAGGAGCCAAGGTGGAGTAAGGTGGAGCGGCTTGGGATTCTAACAAAGGTGTCTTGAGTTCCAACCCGAATAGGACGCATCTCCTTTTTCTTTCATTTCTTTCTTTCTTCCCCTTAATTTTTATCTTTTTATTCTTCTCTCGTTCTCTCTTCTTGTCGCTTTTTCTTTCTTCCTTCTTATTTTTCTTTATGTCTTTTGCCTCTCTGTCTTGTTTTTACCCTAGTTTCTCTCTCTCTCTCTCTCTCTCTCTCTCTCTCTCTCTCTCTCTCTCTCCCTCACCCTTACATTTACAGTATCAAAAGTCTACAGGAGAAGTACGTGATGATCTGAAATTAGATTAATAATATCAGTATTAACTACTATGCATCACAGTCATCCTCGCTTCCATCATCATCATCATTATCATCCACACAAGTTTCATTATCATTATAACTAACCTAAATAACTGTCTTCACCACCACCACCATCATCATTATCATCTGCATCTTTATCCATGCTATTATATTCAGCAAAACTAACCTTAATAGCCGTCATCATCATCATGAGTATCATAATTATCATCGTCATCATCACTCTCATCATCTGTATCCATAAATTATCGTACAGTTATCATCAAAACTAACCTAAATAATTGTCGTCATTATTAGCATCATTATCATCGTCATCTTTATCCTTACAATTATCATCATCAAACTAACAAATAACAGTCAACATCATCAGCATCATCAGCATCTGTATCTATCCAATTATCAATATTATGAATACTAACCTAAGTCGTCATCATCATTACTAGGTATATTAGCTCAAACCCATAATTATATACAAGCTACAAGACAGGTAGGAGACAAGATGGAGTAAGGTTGGGCGGCCTGGGACTCTACTACAGGTGTACCGAGTTCCACCCAGACGATACAATCGACAATCCTTTTCTTTTTCTGTCCCATTTTCTTTTTCTCCATTATTTTCTTTCCTTTTCCTGTTATCTTCATTTGTTATCCATTTGTTTCCTAACATTTTCCCTCTTTCCTTTTCCTATTCTTGGCCTTTTCTATCTCCAATTCTTTATCACTTTTTCCTAGGAGGGGTGTTGTTTTTTCTCGGTTTGTGTGTGTGTGTGTGTGTGTGTGTGTATCTGTGTGTGTGTAACTGTGTTGGTCTGTTAACAACTTTACGCGAAAATTCCTGGTGTTATTTTGGCTAAGTTTGTAGGGATGATGGTATATGGCTTTCTGATCACCTGATTAAATTTGGGGCCAAATTGCGCCAAGGCCTAGGCTGTAGACCCAAAATGGGAATTTTAAAAATCGTTTTCGCCACAACTTTCAAATTCCTCATATCGACATGAAACCAAACCTAAAGGTGCGTCTATCAAATCTGCATCCTATAACATGCCTCATTACATCAGGAGGGTCAGCCCCTATTTAGCGGTAGGAGAGTCAGTGTCAGGTGGGTAGGGCATAAAATTTCAAATGGGCATAAAATCGTCAATTTTTATCCGATTTTCTCCATATTTGATGTGTGCCATCTTTGACTAGATATCCTGTTGTGTTTATACGTCTTCACTAAGATGACTGCCGGGGACGGGTTTGCTGTGCGATGGCACCGCTCCTTTTTGTCTGTTTTTCGCTTTGTTGTTCTTTATTTTTATTTTCCCCGTCTGGTTTATTCCTCTCTCTTCCTCCCCTCTTTCTCCTTTACATATACAGCATCTTAAGCTGTCTAAGAGGAAGGAGTCGGGATGAAGTAAAGTTATCAACACCACTGATCTACTGTATATTCATCACTATCAATCATCACTAACAATACCATCACCTCCATCATCATCACCACTACCACGACCACATCTTCCATCATCACCACCACCGCGACCACCAGTTCCATCATCGTCATCATCGTTTTCATTACTAACACTGTCATCATCATCATCATCATCATCAACATCAACGTCATCACTACCACTACCACCACTTTCGTCATCATCATCACTACCACCAGTTCCTCAGTTTTCTCCATTTTTTCCCCAATTATCCTGTTGATAGTTTCTGTTTTTCTCCTCTTTTTTTTCTCATCTCTGTTCTAATCCTTTTTACTCTTTCTGTCTCCTCTTTCTTCCTTTCCTTCTTGCTTCAATACCCATAAAGCAATAAGAGAAGTAGGAGCCAAGGTGCGGTAAGGTGGAGCGACCTGAGATTCTAATAAAGGTGTCTCGAGTTCCTTGGGAGTAGCTCCTGTTCATCTTTTCTTTATAACTCTTTCTCCTTTTTTTTTCTTTTTATGCTCATTATGATTCTTTTTCTTCTCTCGTTCTTTCTCCTTCTTTATTATTGTTCCTTCTTCTTTTTTTTTATGTCCGTTATGGTTCTTTTTCTTCTAACGTTCTTTCTCCTTGTCTTCCCTCTTCTCTCCTGTCGCCTTTCTAATTTTCTTTTGCCTCTGTCTTCTTACTCCATTTCGTTTTTTTCCCTGTTATATTTCAACCTGTCGATCTCTCATTATTTTTTTTCTTTTTCGTTTCGTGTTCTTCTCATCCTTTGGCCTTGTCTTTCCCTCTTTTTCTCCCTCATTATTTCCCTGTGCCCTCTCTGTCCTTTTCTCCTATTTCTTTTATTTCAGTCTTTCTTTGTCCTGTTCTTTTGCATGTCTTCATTAAACCTGTCATATTTCTTTATCTCTTTTCGAAATCTTTTTCTATCATTTCTTTCTTTCTCATCTTTTTCATGGATTCAGTATATTTGTCTTTCGTCCCCCTTTTTCCTTCATGATATTTCAGCATCACAAGCTATGAGAGAGGTAGGAGACGAGATGAAGTAAGCTTATTGTCATCGGTAATAATCAACTCTGCATCACCACCGCTAAAATCATCATCATCACTACCATTTGCGTCATCATCATCATCATCATCATCATATACATCTTCAGCATCATGATCATTGCCACCATTCATTAAATATCACTACTGTTGTGAAAACTTACGTTAATTTCCATTATTATTACTAGCATTTCCATCATTATCTTCATCATCATCGTCATCATCCATTTAAGCATCATTAGTATTACCAAAACGAACGTAAATTTCCATCATCGCCATCATCATCATCATCATCATCATCATTATCCCCACCGCCATCATTAGCTGTGTTATATTGAATCCCCAAATTTTTTGCATCCTCACAAGCTATAAGACAGGTAGAAGGTGAGGTGAGGTAAGGTGGAGCGGCCTGGGACTTTATGACAGGTGTACTGAGTTAACACCTTTACCAATTAGGCATCATTTTTCTCTTTCACCTTTTTCTTTTCTCCTTCGTATTTCATGTTTTGTTTCATTCCTTTTCTTCCTTCTTCCTTTCTCATTTGCCGTGATACCCTTTCCTCATATTTCCTTTTTCCTTTCCCATATTTTTTCCCCTTTCTGTCTTTCCCCTTATAAACTGTGATGGCCTAAGGTGACATGCACAAAATCAGATACCTTGACCTCAAGGTCCCTTTATAGCTCGGCTTCTAGTAGGAAATGGCTGTGGGAAGTTTTTCTTTATAAATACTGTCTTTGGAGAATGTTACGGTCATTCAGTTCTAATGAGATTTTTTGTCGTCCTTCCATATCTTTTTCACACTTTTTTCTTCCATTCTTTTTTGTTTCACTTCCTGCTGCCTTGCTCCCTAACACTGTCGCGTCAGCAGGTAGCAGAGAGGCAGGAGGATAGTTGAAGGGGTGTATTTATCCTCACTACTAACCTACTGTACACTGGATCCAGGAAGTATCGGTGCACACTTGCCGCCAAACACTTTGACACCACGGACGTTGGCTGTTGATAAATGCTGGATGATTTTTGCCCACGTTGGTAACCCTGCTTACATAAGGATGATATATCGCTGGCTTGTGACGTTGTCTGGTCGCTGTTGTTAATGTTTTCATATTCAGATGCTAACGAGCAATGGTCTTGCAACTTCACAGGTTTTATTGAGCATTTCACATATCATCGTACCCCTCATATGCCATACTTACTTTTTTGATCGACTGTACATCATCATACCTCATCATCATCATTATCATAACTGCCACAACTGCCACCACCACCACCATAAGCATCACCACCAGCACAATCATCATCATCATCAATACAGCTTTCATTATTCATACTAAAACTAACAGACATCTCCATTATGGTCATCATCATCATCATAACCATTATAACAACCACTACCCTCTTACCTACTCTAAATCAAATCCATAACCATGTTGCATCACTGTAATCTACAAAACAGGTAGGAGGCGAGATGAAGTAAGGTGGAGCGGCCTGGGACTCCACTACAGGAGTTTCCAGCTCAAACCTTCACCCAGTGCTTCAATTCCTCCTTTTCTTTATTTATATTTGACCTTTTCTATGGTCTTTCATTCTTATTTTCTATCTCATTTCTTTGTCGTCTTCTTATGTCAGCTTATCATTCGTTCATTTCTTTATGCTTGCTTTCTCCTTTTCTGTCTCCCTTCTTTCTTTCTTTTTCTCTTTCTTTCCCATTACTGCATACGATTAATGTGATAGTTTGCCACACGGACTCAACATAGTGTCAGAGGCGGAAATTAAACCATATGGATGATACTACCCGTGATGACCGCTCTCCACCACAGTTCATAAGTACCACCTTAGTTATTGCTGTATTTATTGATGGCCAGTAATATTTTAGCAGGTAAAGGTTAGCCCAGAAACTGACAGACATCTCCCTCACCACCACCACCACCACCACCACCACCACCCCTGCCATCATCATCATCAGTTACCTTAGATCAAATCCATAAAAATATTGCATCATAATAAGCTACACGAGAGGTGGGAGATGAGGTGAAGTGAGGTGGAGCGGCCTGGCACTCTGCTGCAGGTGTCCGGAGTTCAACCCTCGACAGTAATTCCTCTTTATTTTCCTCGCTTCATTTCTCTTTTCTTTTCTTTCTCTTTCCTTTTTTCCATGTATTTTCCCTTTGTTTATTGCTCTAATTTGTTTCTTATCACCTTTCCTTTTCTTCTTCCGCCTTTCAACATATCATTATTATTTTTTTCCCAGTTTTACCTACTTCTACTCTTGTATTTCTCGTTCAGTTATTTCTTTTCTTTACGTTTTATTTCTCTCCTATTATTACTTTCTTTTTCGCCTCTCTCTCTCTCTCTCATTTTTATTTTCTGCCTTACACAATTACGAGAAACAGGGAGTAGGGTGCGAGCTGAAATAAAGTCATCATCGTCAATAATAAAGTACATCTCCATCATTTTCACTACCACTACTACCATCCCAGCCACTATCATCATCATAATTCATCATTATCATCATCGAACAAAAAATTCTTAGCATCATCGTTAGTGGTAATCTAAATCACCATCACCATCATCACTGCCACCACCATAACCACCTTTAGTTATGTCAGATCAAAGCCACATCTGTATTACAGCATCACAAGCTACAAGACAGGTAGGAGACGAGATGAAGTGAGGTGGAGCGGCTTGGGACTCCACTACAGGTGTACCGAGTTCTACCCATATACGCCATATTGTCTCCTTTTCTTGCCTTGCGCCTCTCTCTCTTCCTACTCTGCCTTGCTTTGTTTCATTCTCTTTTTTTTTAAATTCTGAATTGCTCATTTTAATTCAATCCGTCTCTCACCACTTATGTTTTTCTCCTTTTTTCTATCATTTTCCGTCCTTCCGTCTTTTCCATGAGGGGGAGGGGGGACCATAATGCCCCCATCATCCGCCCCTCTCCCGATAACGATTCTAGAAGCTGCCTGGAACCAGTCTGACTCAGCTTTTATTTCTTTCTCATTTTCTTCTCCATCTTCCTTTCTCCACAATATTACATGGTCACAAGCTA
>JAGKTI010038814.1:0-10661 GCA_018397915.1 Birgus latro | reverse complement strand
AAGGCCTGGGGGGGCTGGGTTTACGATAGAAGAGTTGAGAGGTAGGATGGGACTGGAGTGTATTGGTGTTGTGATGAGGAGAGGTAGGCTGAGGTGGTTTGGACATGTGGAGAGGATGGGGGAGGATAATTGGGTACAGAGGGTGAGAAGTGTTAATATTGGGGGAGGGGTTGGGAGGGGTAGACCGAGAAAGACATGGGATGAGGTCATTAAATGTGACTTAAGGGTTAAGGGACTGAATAGGGAGGCTGCCAGAGATCGAGCAGCGTGGAGAGCCGCCATTAGGTGACCAAGGCCGACACATGCAAGCATGTTGGAGCCTTCAAAAACGAAACGAAACAACTGATTGACAGCAGAAAGTTACGTAATGATCAGAGACAAGAAAATACGCCACACAGCGACACATATGACATTAAATACGTATGTCGTGCAGCGAATGTTCGTGGAGAAATCTATTATGTGCATTGCGTGTGTTAGGCAAACGTGGTGCAAGGAACAAAGAATACGCCACACACACACATACACACACACGCACACACACACTCACTCATGCACCCACGCACACACACACACGGAGTACTGCAACCGACCTTAAAGGTGGCCGACCATGTAAACACTGGGGAACCGGAATTCCCAGGATTTGACAGTGAAACAAATGTAATGGACCTGGTTAAAACACTGATTATGAGAATTAGTGGTCTAGAAAAGAAAGTGGAAGATCTAGTATCAAGAGACATGCCTGAAAAAACTGAAAATACTATACAGAGTTTCATACAGGCCAATGAGACAGCGAACCAGGAGATCGAGAATTTAAAACGAGAAAATATTGAATTACGGAGAAAACTAGAAGAAAGCAGTAACCAAACAGAGAAGGTAAGCAGTGTGTTAGAAGAGTAAAAGGCAAAGTGGGCACATGTGGAAGAAGAACAGAAAGAAGTAGTCAGTTTAAGGGAAATTATTCAGGAAGAAAGGGAAATGAACAAGAAAAAATGAGAAGAAAATGTAGTGAAAATATTTAAGAAAAAAGAGAAAATAGTGAGAGAAACAGTAGAAAGGAACAGATGTGTGATAATATTTGGAAACAGGGAAGAAGAAGAAAAAGTTAGGTCTGTGAGACTTGGGAGAGACTCAAATCAGGTGAGGCAAATATTGGACAAGATCGATCCCGAAGGAAACAAGTGGGAAAAAGAAATTGAGGAAGTAAGGAGGATAGGGCCATATAAGAAAGGGGAAGCAAGACCAAAGAGAATTAAGATATCTTCAGAAAGTGTTGTAAATGACATACTTAAGGTGACCTGGAAACTAAGTAAAGAGGCAGGAATGGAAAATATTATAGTAAGAAAAGACTTGAATGGAGAAGAAAGAGCAGTCTTAAAATCTTTGAAGGACCAAGTAAAGGAAAAAAATGACAGGAGGACAGAGGAAGAACGTAAAACTTTTTTTTGGAAAGTGATGGATATGAAGGCAAGGAAGTGGTATGTGAAGAACTAGACGTGAAGGAAACAAAGGGGATGGATATGAATATGAAAAAGAGAAGAACGAGTAAAGATAACAACAGTGCAGCAAATCTGAGCATCATGTATAGTAACGTAGATGGATTAATATCTAAGAAAGGGGAAATTGGAGACTACTTAAATGAAAATAAACCTGAAATTGTTTGCCTAGTAGAGACTAAATTGCGCCGAGATGTCGATATAAAATAATTTGGCTGGAATAATTATAAGATTTGAAGGAAGGACAGAGAAGGCAAATTTGGGGGAGGAATAGTGATATTAACCCATAATGACCTAAGAGTAAAGAATATAGAAATTGAAAATACTAAGGCTGAACTTTTGGGAGTTGAAATAGAGGACAATTATGGAGAAAAAACGGATGTAATAGTTTTTTATATGCCCCCCAAAACTAGGGTATGGACAAAGGAAGATTACGAACAGTTAATAAGAGAATCCATAATTAGGCTAAAAATGTTAATTGAACGAAGAAATAGAATAATATTAATGGGAGATTTTAACTGTAGAGAAGTTGATTGGGAAAGTATGGATGCTGGGAACAATGAAGAATCATGGGGAAATAAATTAATGGAATTGATGATGGAAAACATGTTAACCCAGTTGATCAAAGAAAACACAAGAATTAGGGGTGTTGATGAACCATCCATGCTTGACCTACTATTCACAAAGGACCCAAATGATGTGAGGAATATAACCTACCATTACCCCTTTGGTAAAAGTGATCATCTGGTAATTGAGATGGACGTGGTAGGAGTGAGGGAAGGAGAAAGATATGAAAAACACAGAGAAAACAGATACAATTATGGGAAGGCAGACTTTGCTTCCCTGAGAAATTTTTTCCAAAATGTAGAATGGAGTAAAATGAATATGATCACAAATGTTGATGAGAAATATGAGTTTTTGATAGAAGTATATACAACAGGAGTTACTAAGTATGTCCCAAAATTTTCTGCAGCTATGGAAAGGAAGAAAGAATGGTTTAACAACAGATGTAGGATGGCACAAGAGGCAAGAAAAAAAGCATGGAATAAAGTGAGAAGAAGGTATAGTGAAAGGGCCTGAGAGGAGAACAAGCAGGTTAGAAATGAATATGTAAGGATACGGAGAGAAGAGGAAAGGAAATACGAAAAAGATATTGTATCTAACTGTAAAAAAGAGCCGAAACTATTTTATAGGTTTGTAAATGGCAAAATGAAAGTTAAGGACTGTATAATATGACTAAGGGATTCGAGATGAAACATACGAAAGAGAGGAAGACTTGTGTGAAATAATGAACAACAAGCTACAGTCAGTTTATGTATTGGAAGACGAATTTAGGGAGCCTGAAATGGAACCCAGGCTGACGAGAATGACCAAAATTACAGCTGACATGGATGAGGTGCTACAGCTGATGAAGGATTTGGATGTGAGAAAAGCAATGGGACCAGATGGTGTGGCTGGATGGATCCTGAAGGAATGTGCCGACCAGTTAGTGTGGCCAGTTTATGTCATTATCAAGACCTCGCTTGAAAATGGACAGTTACCTAAAGATTGGAAAAGAGCAAGTATTGTGCCAATCTTTAAGGGAGGAGATAGGGAGGATCCACTTAATTATAGACCTGTGTCACTTCCTAGTATTGTTTGTAAAATCTGTGAGAAAGTTATTAGAAAAAGATGGATAAAGTATTTAGAAGAAAATGAAGTGATAACACCAAGACAGTTTGGTTTTAGGGAAGGAAGATCATGTATTACTAACCTACTAAGTTTCTACAGTAGGGTAACAGATGTCATACAGGAGAGAGAGGGATGGGCAGACTGTGTCTATCTGGATCTTAAGAAAGCATTTGACAGGGTACCCTATAAGAGACTATTGTGGAAGTTGAGGACATTTGGAGGGGTGCATGGGAAACTATTAAAGTGGATGGGAGATTATTTGATAGGAAAGCAGATGAGAACAGTAATAAGAGACAAGGAATCACAATGGAGAAATGTGACTAGTGGAGTACCCCAGGGCTCTGTCTTGGCCCCAGTAATGTTTCTGATATATGTAAATGATTTGCCAGAGGGTTTGAATAGTTACATGAGTATGTTTGCAGATGATGCTAAAATTATGAAACATATTAAATGTATTGATAGTTGTAAAGAACTGCAAGAGGACTTGGACAAAATACACAGCTGGAGCCAGACTTGGAAAATGGACTTTAATGCCAAGAAGTGTCATGTATTAGAAATGGGTATAAGTGAAAGAAGACCACACTGGACATATAAAATGGGCAATGAGATGATTAGTAAAAGAAAGGATGAGAAAGATTTGGGAGTGATTATTTGGGATGACTTGTCATCAGAAAAGCATATAAACAAAATTATTGGGGGAACTTATGAATTACTGACCAACATGAGAGTGGCTTTTAATTATATGGATGAGGAAATGTTGAGGGAGTTGATAGTGACCATGATAAGACCAAGACTAGAGTATGCGGCGGTGGTATGCTCACCTCATTTGAAGAAGCATATTGATAAACTAGAAAGGGTCCAACGGATGGCAACGAAGATGATACCGTGTTTAAGGGAACTCACCTACGAGGAGAGATTGGAAAAACTGAAGTTACCAACATTGCGCGAGAGAAGGGAAAGAGGTGACTTGATCACGATATTTAGAAATGTAAGAGAATTGGAAAGGGTGGATAGAGAGGATCTTTTTGTGTTGGATGATGGAAGAACAAGAGGTCATGGCTTCAAGCTGAGGAAAAGTAGATGTCTTAATGATCTCAAAAAGTTCAGTTTCCCGAACAGAAGCATAAGTATTTAGAATGACTTAGACGAAGAGGTGGTGCAGGCGAAAAACATTCATGTATTTAAAACTAGATCAGATGAATGTAGATATGGAGACGGGACAACACGAGCTTAGCTCAATTCCTGTATACTACAAATAGGTAAATACAAATAGGTAAATACACAACTCACACACTATCTAACTCATCTTCGATTCCTTCAAGTTCCTGCCAGCAGCTCAACACCTCTGAAGCAAGTGAGCTATCCATATTTTGTTGATTTGTACATTGACCTGTTTCTACATTTCTATATTTTTTTCACAAATAAGTATTGTTTGTTACATATACAGATATGAGATGGAAGAAGGTTCAGCTTTAGTATAAGTACCTAGCAAAAAGACTAGTGGAAATGTCGAGTTACTGAGAGCACTATCAAAGAGCTTATGATATTTCACGTGTATAATTCGAGTAAAAAATAATAATAATAATAAAACGTAATGAGTGAAAATATGTAAGTATTCGTGAGGCAGGGAAATTGAGTGTTTTTATCTCGCTTGAGGTGAGGAAGAGTGTTCTATCTTTGTCCATTTACTCCAAAATTATTGAACGTATTGATTTCCTGTAAGAACCATGATAAAGATCAGTGAATTCTACGTATGTACAGGACATAACTATGTAATTACTCTAATGAAAAGTTGTGGTTACATAGGCGGTTATTGTGCGCGCATGACGAAAGTGCACCGCAGCCGCGAGTACCCTGTAGTTTTTTGTGATTTACTCGGAAACTATGAGGCGTATCAAAACAAAAAGGTATCAGGAGAAAGTTTACGAAATTCTACATAAGATTATGTAATAAAAACATAAGGTGTGCAAGAAAACGTCTGCAGTATACCTCCCTGAACAAAAATCAATTTTTTTACAAAAATAGCTTTTAGTTTTTGGCTATTTTCTCAAAAACTACAAACTGCATCACAACCTGACATACCTCATTAGAAAGTCAATGAAATTTTCCATCAAAAATTATAATAACATTTTTCTGTATGACGGAAAACACTCGAACGACGATGTTGGGAAGTGAGATCAACGTTCCAAAATGTTTATTCACGGCGGCCTAGTGTACTTTTATTCGTATTTTTCTGGTTTTTCTAGAACAAACATCAGTGAATAAAATGATGAGAGTTTCAGGGCAACATTTTGAGGTTTGGGTGGCGAAAATGAGGCAAGAATACGTATAATTTGCGTACCACGTGCTGCCAGCGGAGTGTGCGGGGTAGTAAAATCGTGAGCCGTGAAACTTAATAAAACTTACCGTGCGCGAAAGGGTTAAGTGTGACCTAAGGGTTAAGGGACTGAACAGGGAGGCTGCCAAAGATCGAGCAGCATGGAAAGCCGCCATTAGGTAACCAAGGCCGACGCACGCATGGAAGCATGTTGCAGCCTTCAAAAACAAAACGAAATGATATATATATATACAGTACTGATAGAGTAATCTTCCGACTATCCGACGTAATAGAGCCAAAGGCATGACCGGAAAGTGGTCTTGTCTGGATAGAGGCCCTGAAGCTCCAGCACCAGTCATTCATGACCCTAACCTAACATAACCTAAATCAGAAAACCACCTACCCATCTCCCTACTGGACATGCATAGCACTTACTTAAGACCCCATTCACATAAATAATGGACACAAAGCATGAACTAATTGAATTTTAACCAAAAAATGATGATTTTGAGGAGAGTAAGGCAGAGGTGTTCACAGCCTGTGCACTTAAATATGGGACGCAAAGCATGAAGTAAATAAAATGTAACCAGAAAAATTATGATTTAGAGGTGTGTGGGGCAAAAATGTTCACCAGTTGACTAGATAGTGAATGTATCTAAGAGACATGGTAATCACTGAGAAAATCACCTCTTTCACAGCCTGGCCACTCAAATATGGAACACAAAGCATGAAGTAAATAAAATTTAACCAGAAAAATTATGATTTAGAGGTTTTTTGGGCAAAAATGTTCACCAGTTGACTAGATAGTGAACGTTTGTAAGAGACATGGTAATCACTGAGAAAATCACCTCTTTCACAGCCCGTGCACTTAAATATGGGACACAAAGCATGAAGTAAATAAAATGTAACCAGAACAATTATGATTTAGAGGTTTTTTGGGCAAAAATGTTCACAAGTTGACTAGATAGTGAACGTATGTAAGAGACATGGTAATTACTGAGAAAATCACCTCTTTCACAGCCTGTGCACTCAAATATGGGACACAAAGCATGAAGTAAATAAAATGTAACAAGAGAATGAGGATTTAGAAGTGATTATGGAAAATATTTGGCTGCTGACAGTGCACTTACATGTCCGTGGTGGCTGTTTACCCAACCTCTAAAGCTCTGACAGTGGTGAAAACGCTCTTGAAGCATCTGCAGTAATCCAGGATTGAACTGCACTTAATCCTTAGCACTGTGAATTATGATTGTTCAAACAAAAACTCACAGCAATTCAGAGGCAACAGTCGGAGTGGCGGGAGGGGGAGGGGAAGATGGTGGGAATGTGAATGCAAACAAGGCCGTTCGGCGCCGCGCGCCAAATTCAAACTTACGGGTTTAAAAAAAATATATATATATATATATTTTTTTTTTGGCATTTTTGGGTTTCGAACATCAGCCTACGATGTCCGAACAGTGGTGTAACCGGATAGTGGTCGTCCGGATATTAGAGATGTTAGTGCATATTACTGGTAGTGTGTGTGCGCGTGCACACACCTGTTACGTCATGAGTGGTGACGTCACCGGAAGGAACCTGCAGAGTGCAGCCGGGGGCCCGGACAGTTCGCGGTGTGAGGCCGGTGAGTGTACAGTAGCAGAGCATAGTTCCAAAATATAATGGCATCTTGTTCTACCAAGTGGCCTCCAAAACTTGAAAATGATTCTGCTTATGAGAGCTGGAAGAAGGACATCGACATTTGGTGTGAACTGACGGACTTAACAAAAAAGAAGCAAGCCTTAGCTATTCACCTGTCATTGTCTGGAAGAGCAAGGGTGGCATCTTGAGAAATTGATGTAGCTGATTTGAAACAAGAGAATGTTTTTTTTTTCTTTTATGCATGGAAGAAGGAACCAAAGGACACAGGCCTGCATACTGTTCCTTTCAAGAAAAAGCAAAAACAATACAAAAGAGAGCCAAATTCAAGATCCGTTCATTTCGAGATGCCTGGACACACTGCGTTTGAAAGACTGGAGATCATAGGAAGTAGGGAAATACAGACAGAGGAAGACAGTTCCAGAGTTGACCAGTTGCATAAATGAAGGACTGGGAGTAACGGTTAACTCTTCCATTAGAGAGTTGCACAGAAAAGGGATGAGAGTTTGTTGCTAGACAGGTACTACGTGCCCGTCGTAGAGGTGGAGGGATGCAAGCAGACAGTTCAGAGGAACAGGAACAGTAACCGTTGAAGTATCGATAGAGGAGAGATAAAGATGCAACAGTGAGGCGAAGAGACAAAGCTTGAAAGGAATCAGTAAGAGGAGGAGAGTTAATGAGACGAAAAGCCTTTGACTCCACCCTATTGAGAAGAGCTGCATGTGGGAAGCCTCCCCACACATGAGAGTTGTACTCCATACACGGGCGAATAAAACCCATGTACAAGGTCAACAACTGTCCACAGGTAAAGAAAGTTTGGAATCAGCTTAGCACACCTAATCTCTTGGAAGCAGATTACACAAGAGATGTAATATGTTCTTCTAAGACAAATCCCGAGAGAATGAAACCCCAAGCATGTTCAAGGATGATGCAGGACATAACTGTTCATTATTAAACATTAGTGGGTAATCCTGTGGAAGATTTTGTCGGGTTGATAAGTGTGAGAACTGAGTTTTTGATGCATTAAAAATAACAAGATTATTATTACCCCACTCAGAGATACGAGCCAAGTCAGACATTAGGTGTGACATAGCCTCATCCCTTGTTTGTTGAAATAACTGCTGAGACGAACGTTGCGGAAACCGGATGGCAAGGTGAAGGGTGGAATCATCAGCATATGAGTGGATAGGGTTAGATGAACAGCTCAGAAGGTCATTGATGAATAAAAGGAAGAGAGTTGGTGATAGGACAGAGCCCTGAGGAACACCACTGTTGATAGGTCTAGGAGAAGAACGATGGCTGTTTACAACAGCGGCTATAGAACGACAAGAAAGGAAGCTAGAGATGAAGGCACAGATAGAAGGATAGAAACCGTAGGAGGGCAGTTTGGAAATTAAAGATTTATGCCAGACTCAATCGAAAGCCTTTTGAGATGTCAAGTGCAATGGCAAAGCTTTTGCCAAAGTCCCGAAAGAAGGATGACCAGGAGTCTGAAAGATAGGTGAGAAGATCGCCAGTGGAGCGACCCTGACGGAACCCATACTGACGATCAGAAAGAAGGTTGTGACAGGAAAGATGCTTTAAAATTTTTCTATTAAGGATTGACTCGAAAACTTTTGAGACACAGGATGTTAAAGCATTTGGACGATAGTTAGAGGGTTAGGAATGGTCACCCTTCTTTGGGACTGGCTGAATGAGAGCAAACTTCCAGCAAGAAGGAAAGGTACAAGTTGATAGACAAAGGCGAAAGAGTTTACCTAGGCAGTGTGTAAGCACAAAAACACAGTTTTTGAGGACAACAGGAGGGACTCCATCAGGCCCATATGCCTTGTTAGTATTGAGCCCAGTGATGGCAGAAAATACATCAGCTGAAGAAATCTTAATGTCAGTCAAGATGAAGTCAGAGGGGGGAAGTGATGGAGGAGTAGCACTGGAATCGTCGAAGGTGGAATTGGAGGAGAAAGTCTGAGTGAACAGATCTGCTTTATCAGCAGAAGAAATAGCTACAGAGCCATCATAGTAGAAAAGAGGAGGGAAGGATGATGAGGTAAAGTTGTTAGAAAGGCTTCTGGCAAGGTGCCAGAAGGAGCGAGAAGAATTCGAGTTGGAGAGTTGAGAACATTTAGCACGGATGAAATTATTTTCAGTACAGCGAAGAACAGACTTAGCATGATTCCAGGCAGAAATATATAAAAGATGTGATTCAGAGGTGGGTTGGCTCCAGTACCTCTTATAGGACCTCTCCTTGTTGCAGACAGAATTAGAACAAGCATGATTAAACCAAGGCTTTCTTGCATTAGTCAGAGGATATGAGAAAGGAATGTATGCTTCCATGCCCGAGAGAATAACCTTCATAATATGCAAGGCACACTCAGATGGCTCCTGGCCATGGAAGCACTAATCATTCCAAGGAAAGTCAAAGAAGTACTGCCTGAGGGCCTCCCAGTCTGCAGCTCCAAAGTGCCACAGGCGGCGTTTCTTTGGAGGGTCAACAGGCCGTACCGGAGCGATAGGACAGGTTAAGGTAATAAGGTTATGATCGGAGGAGCCCGCAGCTCCAAAGTGCCACAGGCGGCGTTTCTTTGGAGGGTCAACAGGCCGTACCGGAGCGATAAGACAGGTTAAGGTAATAAGGTTATGATCGGAGGAGCCCAACGGAGAGAAAAGATTAACAGTGTAAGCAGAAGGATTAGTTGTTAGGAAAAGGTCAAGTATGTTGGAACTCTCTCCAAGGCAGTCAGGGATACGGGTAGGGTGNGGAGCGATAGGACAGGTTAAGGTAATAAGGTTATGATCGGAGGAGCCCAACGGAGAGAAAAGATTAACAGTGTAAGCAGAAGGATTAGTTGTTAGGAAAAGGTCAAGTATGTTGGAACTCTCTCCAAGGCAGTCAGGGATACGGGTAGGGTGCTGTACAAGCTGCTCTAGGTCATTAAGGATAGAAAAGATGTAGGCTTGTTCACCAGGTGGATCAGTGAAAGGAAAGGAGAGCCAAAGGTGGTGGTGAACATTGAAATCTCCTTGAACGGAGATTTCAGAGAAAGGAGAAATGAATAGAATGTGTTCCACCGTAGAAGTAAGATAGTCAAAGAATTTTTGATAGTCAGTAGAATTAGGAGATAAGTAAACTGCACAGATATACAGTAGGCACGGAAAGTGTTGACGTCATCTTAAAAAAAAACATTCTTGTGGTTAGCAAGGAGAAACAAATAAATTAACACTCACCATTGAATTTAGTATTTACTGGCATTCCCCTTCACCTTTATTATCTTCTTAAGGCGTCTGGGGAGACTGATGGCGTAGTTGTGCAGAACAGACGGACTAAAGTTGCTCCATAGCTGCAGCCTCAAGTTTAGGCAAAGATGATATGTCCATACTACGCAGCTGCCGCTTCATGTGCGCCCATAAATTTTCAATGGGATTGATATCTGGGCTGTTTCCGGGCCAATCTCGAATAAAGGGAACCTCACAGTCTGTTAGCCACTGTTTCACTGACTTTGCAACATGTGCAGGGGCAGAATCTTGCATAAATACTCTTGCCTTGG
>JAGKTI010038812.1:0-10661 GCA_018397915.1 Birgus latro | reverse complement strand
GTCAAGATCCAGTAGTCCTTCCACATATAATACACCTACACATGTCACCACTTCGGCGCTAACACCGACCGTCCAAACTGTATGCGTACTAGGCCTGTCTCACACAGGATTGGTGTATTGGTATTAGCGGGGGTATTTTTATGACATGTCGGCGGGTCTACAGGTAGATCATCAAAGTCTGCTTCTGTGAAATTCAAATCCCTAAACTGTTCCCTAACTCAGCGGGAATTCGGACTGGAGTCCTTTAGCATTGCAGGTCACCTTTCTTCCGATTAAGTTACCTCCTCTCCCTGACGTCTTTAAAATTAGTCTTAGATTACGGTAGCACACTTTTCCTGATAGATTATTATTGTTATAATTATTATTATTACTCACTCTCATCTTAAATATCAGGACCAACTTGCCTAGCTCCGGGCTCCTACGCTCCTCATGAGGCAACGTAGAATTGGATGATGGATGGATGGATGGATTATTATTATTATCATTATTATTATTATTGTTATTATTATTATTATTATTGTTACCGGGAACTGTTATTAATTTTGTATCACTGTTACCATCATCATCATCATCCTTCCTCTTTATTTCCATTCACAGGTGGGTTAAGGTAGAATCCAGAGTAAGGAAAAAGGAAAACAAGGTAGAAGGAAAACAACTCAACTCCAAGTCCTATTGAAATGGGCCACGCACTCATTCACACACCATTGAAGCCCGCGGAATCAAGACTACACCTTACATACATAAATATCCACATTTGTGGTCTTTATATTTCCTATCAGGTCGACTTTACATGTCGACTATCAAACAAAAAAAGGGAAAAAAAAAGATAAAGAAAGAAAAAGGAGTGCCAAATCCTTATCATGCCCTCCGTCGTACAAAATTAATTCAACTAACATTTCTCCTTCTCAGTAAACTAGCCTAACATCCAGTCTCTCTCTCTCTCTCTCTCTCTCTCTCTCTCTCTCTCTCTCTCTCTCCCTCTTCTTGGCCCACCACACCTCCTCCAACCTTCAAGCTCATCATTACATTCCCTTTTCCTCAATTTATTTATACCCATTCTCTCCATTTAACCATACCATCTAAGCACACACTCGCTCCAGCTCTCTTCTCCACAGACTTCCTTACTCTACATCTTTCACAAACCCAATAACTATTACTACTACTACTACTACTGCTGGTGGTGGTGTTGGTGGTGGTGCTGCTACTACTACTACTACTACTACTCATCGCACTGCACGTTCATTTCTCAATAGCCTCATCTCCACAGCTCTCTCTTCTTTCTCTTTCCATGCAACACAAAATTTCGCCTACTATTTCACGTCCTGTAATTCCACTTTTATCTTTCAGGCCTTGAGCGTTAAGGAAGCTCCCTAACGCTTATTACACCTCACTGCTCTCATCTGTGGTATATTAACAACGAAAGTAGCAAGAGTATAAAAGGCTGGGGAAAAGCTGGGAGAATAGAGGCGAGCATGGAGGAAGAGATCAATAGAACAGAAGTTTTTAAAGCAGTGGAGAAAGTGTACATGTAACAAGCCCAGAAACTGATGGAGTGTGTGTGGTGAAATGCTGAAATATGGAGGAGAGTTAGTGACAGAAAGGATGTGGAAGATGTGCTAATTGACCTGGGAGGAAGGAAGTGTCCTGCAGGATTGGACGTCGGGTACTATTATTCTTCTATATAAAAGAAAAGGGAAAATAATACGGTTAGGTTGCAACCGTTGAATTGGTTGATGACGAACAAGGGGGTTTTAGTAAAGAAGACAGGGTAGAGCAGATATTCATTCTCAGATGCTTAGTGTAAAAGTAGTTAGAGAAGAGAAAGAAGTTTTATGTTAATTTTATTGACCTGAAAAAAGTACGAGTATATGACAGAGTGGATCTACAGGGAATGGAGAGAGTACTAAAAATAAATGGAGCAGATGGAAAGATGTTGAATGCTGTGAAGAGTATGGTGAAGGTACTAAGGCTGCAGTGCGTGTGGATATTGATTTAAGTGAGTTCTTTGATCTAAGTGTTGTATTGAAGTAGGGGTGCGTCATGTCTCGGTGGTTGTTCAGTCTAAATATGGCTGGAGTTATAAAATAGATATTAGCTAGGGCAATGGCTGATTGAATATCTAATGAGAGAGGACAGGGTGGGGAAACTTCCTGTACTGTTGTTTGCTGATGATACTGTATTGTTAGGTGAAGATGAATGTGCCCTGCTTGGTGAATGTGTATGGGAATGTATGCAGAAACCAGAATCTAATAGTGGATACAGAAAAGAGTAAACTTATGGTCTTTGAGATAATTAAAGTCAGCATGCACTGAGAGACTGGATGGTGATGAAGACAGTGAGCGCATTCACGTATTTAGGTAGTGTGACCCATAATGGTGGAAGTTTACAGAAGGAAGTGATGCTTTGGGTAGGAATATTTTGGTTCACTGAAAGCAGGGATAAGGAATAAGGAAGTGAGCATGGCAGTAAACCACATGGCCGTACTGTGATCCTCTTTGTAATGTATGCGAGGACCCTGTTGAAGGGAAAAAAGTCAAGTGTGAGAGCAGTGGAAATGAGTTACTTGAGAGGAGCATGAGGAATTACATGTAGTGAATGATAAATGAGGAAGTAAAGGAACAGTGTCGCGTTAATGTGGATGTGACTGAAGGTGATAAGAGAAATACTTTGAGAAGGTTGAGCCATGTGGAGAATATGGAGATCGAGAAACTGCCTGCAAGAGTGTATGTGAGTGAGATGGAGAGGGAGAGGAAGATAGGAAACCAAGGATGAGATGGAAGTATTGAGTGGAGCTATAAGAGGGAGAGGTGTGTGAGCTGATGGGCAGGCAGCCAAATAGAAGAGGACAGAGCAAAGTGGAGGCGATTTGTTTACGGCCATTCCTTGCGTGATAAAGGCGTCTGATAGGCAGATATTTACTGGATTATTGTGAAACGTGATGGATTCGTCCATCCACATTCTTTATCTAATGTTTTGTAATAAAGCTTTTTAGTACGTCTAACCGCTACCATATCAGTTCATTTACTGATTTCCGTTCTTACTGATTTTGCTACTGCCAAATGACTGAGATGAGTTTTGAACGAGCCTGTTGGCCTGTAAGATTTTCTGGAGGGTTTTTAGACCCTTAACTACGGGCATTATCTCCTATAATGGAAAAAAAAACTGTCTCATAGTAGTAAAATTAATGAATAAAAAAAGGTCATCACACTTATATGCATAAATTCCTCTTCATCCAATGAAACACACACACACACACACACACTCCTTTACTGAACACTTCGGTGCCATGCTGAGAGTTATTTATTACATAATTTGCATCAGTCCTCAGTGGGATCGGACATCCTTTTGAGATCGAGACTGGAAGTTGGCAACGTACAGACGGGAGAGAATGTCTGCAGTAAGAGTGAAACGTGTCGTATACGGTCAACTATACTGGCTATGACTTTTTTTTTTTAATGCAAGGAAGAAGGAACCAAAGGCCATGGGCCAGCAAGAAGTTCCTTTCAAGAATAAACAAAAATAATACAAAAGAGAGCCAAATTCAAGATCCATTCATTTCGAGATGCCTGGACACACTGCGTTTGAAAGACTGGAGATCATAGGAAGTAGGAAATACAGACAGAGGGAGACAGTTCCAGAGTTGACCTGTTGCATAAATGAAGGACTGGAGGTAACGGTTAACTCTTGCATTAAAGAGCTGGACAGAAAAGGGATGAGAGTTTGTTGCTAGGCGGGTGCTACGCGCCCGTCGTAATGGTGGAGGGATGCAAGCAGACAGTTCAGAGGAACAGTGACCATTGAAGTAGCGATAGAAGAGAGATAAAGATGCAACAGTGCGGCGAAGAGACAGAGGTTGAAGGGTGCCAGTAGGAGGAGGAGAGTTAATGAGACGAAAAGCCTTTGACTCCACCCTATTGAGAAGAGCTGTATGTGGGGAGCCTCCCCACACATGAGAGTTGTACTCCATACGGGGGCGAATAAAACCCGTGTATAAAGTCAACAACTGTGCAGGGGTAAAGAAAGTACGGAGTCGGCTGAACACACCTAATCTCTTGGAAGCAGATTTTACAAGAGATGCAATATGGTCTTTTCAAGATAAGTCTCGAGTGAATGAAACCCCAAGCATGTTCAAGGATGATGTAGGATTAAGCTGGATATTATTAAACATTAGTGGGTACTCCTGTGGAAGATTTTGCTGGGTTGATAGGTGTAAGAACTAAGTTTTTTATACACTAAAAATAACAAGATTATTTTTACCCCAGTCAGAGATATGAGCCAAGTCAGACATTAGGTGTGCCATACCATCATCCCGTGTTTGTTGAAGCAATTGCTGAGATGGACGTTGCGAGAACCGAATGGAGAGGTGAAGGGTGGAGTCATCGGCATATGAGAGGATAGGGTTAGAAGTACAGCTTAGAAGGTCATTTATGAATAAAAGGAAGAGAGTTGGTGATAGGACAGAGCCCTGAGGAACACCACTATTGATAGATCTAGGAGAAGAACGATGGCCGTCTACAACAGTATCTGTAGAACGACCAGAAGGGAAGCTAGAGATGAAGGCACAGATAGAAGGATAGAAACTGTAAGAGGGCAGTTTGGAAATTAAAGATTTATGCCAGACTCGATCGAAGGCCTTTGATATGTCAGGTGCAATGGTGAATGCTTTCGCCAAAGTCCCGGAAGGAGGATGACCTAGAGTCTGAAATGCAGGTGAGAAGATCGCCGGTTAGATGTACAGCTTAGACGGTCATTGATGATTAAAAGGGAGAGAGTTGGTGATAGGACAGAGTCCTGAGGAACACCACTTTCGATAGGTCTTGGAGAAGAACGATGGCCGTCTACAACAGCGGTTATAGAACGACCAGAAAGGAAGCTAGAGATGAAGGCACAGATAGAAGGATAGAAACCGTAGGAGAGCAGTTTGGAAATTAATGATTTATGCCAGGCTCGATCGAAAGCCTTTGAGATGTCAAGTGCAATGGCAAAGCTTTCGCCAAAGTCCCGAAAGGAGGATGACCAGGAGTCTGAAAGGTAGGTGAGAAGATCGCCAGTGGAGTGTCCCTGACGGAACCCATACTGACGATCAGAGAGAAGGTTGTGTTAGGAAAGATGTTTTAAAATTATTCTGTTAAGAATAGACTCGAATACTATTGAGACACAGGATCTTTAAGCAACTGGACGATAGTTAGAGGGTTGGGAATAGTCACCCTTCTTTGGGACTGGCTGAATGAGAGCAAACTTCCAGCAAGAAGACAAAGGCGAAAAAGTTTACCTAGGCAGGGTGTAAGCACAGAAGCCTGTCTGTCTGCCTGACTGCCTGTCATTTGAACTTTATGGGGATTATCGCGTAAAAATGACAAGAATTATCAGTACCAACAATATTCAATAGTAAAAGATATTAAGAAGTCTTTGGAGTGTGCTTTAGCAAAAAAAAAAAAAAAATGAAAATGAAAATGTCCACCACTTACCTGCGTCTCGCCAGACTAGCCGTAAATATGACACTAAGTCAGGGCAAATATTACATACACACATATACATGCATACATGCCTATTTCTGCAACTCTAATTCCGTGTTTGTATGCCTGTAAAGTGAACTTTGCATGAAGGATCTCGCAAATGTTCAAGGATATAGCAACATACTTCAAAAGCAAAAGCTGTTAAGGACATTTTAGTTTATCCCTTTTGTCCTCCCCCCTCTCTAAAATCCGGAATCCATACCACTTGTTCTTCTATCGGTGTTTCAGTAAATAGCTAACCCTTATAGGCAGATGATAGGGCATTTCAACGCCCATAATAACAGCAATCCATGACATAGCCAACGAGAGGCTTAAGAGAGGCCGAAGCCCTAATTATTGCCAAAAATGGAAAAAAAAAAATGGAAAAAATGTAGAAAACACTACATTTCTGAGTAACTTTTGCCTAGATATGATATGACACTTTCTTTAGTTAGGGGACTCATGTATCACTATTATTACGACTACTAAAAGTTCTTATCCGTCGATACGAGATTGCGACCCTCCCCGTTTTTTTCTAGCACAATCAGAAGACAAAGTGAGATGACTTAAAGATTTTATATTTAATTAGAGCACACTGAAAAAGCACCTTTAACATCTGTGTCTCTAGGACTTTGTTACTTCCCCAGGACGGAGTCGGCGAGATATTGTTTTTGGTCGAATTGTTTGTTTGTTTGTCTGTTTGTTGCCAAAGATGCCTCTCCTTCCTTCCTCATTCCAGTCTCTGATTTTCTTCCTGCCCTAACTTCCTTCCTTCAGCACCGGTGGCGGTCTTGCTGGGACTCTATCACTAATAATAAACTACGTGTTGTTAAACCATTTATTTCTCCTTGGCTAGCCCCTTGCCACCGTAATAGGAGATGGAAGACTGCTTTAGCTCGTCTTAGAATTGGTCATACTAGACTTACCCACTCATATTTGATGTCTGGTGGTCACCCTCCCCTCTGTACGCATTGCAATACCATTCTCTCTATACGTCATATTTCCCTTGATTGTCCTCTTTACACTGTACAGCGACGTATTTCCTTTCCTTTTTTGTCTCCCCTCCAACGTCCTCCCCTACTTTCAGATTTTCTCCGAGAATCACCATATTTTTCCTGACATAATATCATATCCTTCCTTACCTCTATTGGTCTTCTTTCCAACATCTAACTCTGTTCCTGACGTCACTAACCCCATCTGTGATATGACATACTTTTTCCATTGACCCAATTCATTCACAATGCCGTGTCTGTATTTCCTGCCCGACCAGCGTACATAACTAGTAGCCGATGATCTGGCTTTGTGCTGGATTTTGGCACTAGGTTTCTATTGTTCTTCTTGTCTGTTTGTTAGCAAAATGAAATGAAACATTCAGGATATGTGGGCGCAGGACCCAAAAGAAAGTGATTAAATTTTGTAGATAATCGAGTGACCGTGAAAGGTCAAAATCAAGGTCAAGGATTTTCAGAGGGCTATAACTTGAAATTAGTTGAAGATAAAGATATTTATTATCATGAACATACAGGAAATCGTAATATGGGCTTTATTTGGCACCAAGACCTTTGACTCTGAGTGATCTTGAGAGGTCAAAGTCAAGGTCACGGATATTCAGGTGGCTATTACTCGAAACTGGTTGAAGGTAGATATTTACTATTATCAAAATATAGGAAGTCGTATATGGGCTTGTAAATGGTACAATGACCTTTGACCTTGAGTTGTCGGGCGAGGTTTGTTGTGCCTGGCACCACTTGTTAATATCTTTGGCCGTTTTGGAGTGATGTTACGGTGCGACTTGGAAAATATCAGCTTATCTGTGTAAATATTTATCAACCAAGATATCTATCTATTTACCTAAATATGTGTGTGTGTGTGTGTGTGTTTATGTGTGTGTGTGTGTGTGTGTGTGTGTGTGTGTGTGTGTGTGTGTTCTTACCTAAATGTTCTCACCTAATTGTATACAGGAATGAGTCAAGCTCGTACTGGCCCGTGTCTTAAACCATTTTCATCATACATCTCCTTAAATTTATGAACTGTTTTGGCACACACTACTTCATTAGGTAGTGCATTCCACTGATCAATTGCCCTATTTGGAAAACTAAATTTCCTTACGTCTTTTATCACCTCTCTTTTTATGCATTTTTTTGCAGTGTCCTCTTGCTGATGCTTCCCCATAGGTTATGTATTCATTTATGTCTATTGTCTCCTTCTTGATATGCATTTATATAGCATAATCATGTCTCCTCTTTTCCTTCTTTCCTGTAGTGTTGGCAGAGTCAGTTTTTCTAGTCTTTCCTTTAATCTTGGAACCCATCTTGTAGCAGCCCTTTGAACTTTTTCAATCTTATTTATGTGTTTCCTGAGATGAGGATTCCAGACTACTGATGCATACCCCAGGATTGGTCTGATGAAGGATGTTATTATCTACCTCAGGATGTCTTCATTTATGTATGTAAATGCTCTTTTCATATTTGCAAGCAGTGTATACATATTCCGTACCATCTCACTTATGGTCAGCCGGAAACAGTCTGTTATTGACAATCACACCTCACTCCTTCTCTCTTTCTGATATGTGTAGGGGTTTACTTCCTAACTTATAATCCCAATCTGGTCTTTTCCCACTTTTACCAAACTTGATTATATGACACTTGTCCACATTGAATTCCATTTGCCATTTATTACTCTATTCATGAAGTTCTTTAATTCCTCTTGTTGTTCTTTACAAGAGTCTGTGTTAGTAATTCTCCTTTGTATTTTTGCATCATCCGCAAACATATTTAAATAGCTTTCATTTGCAGTATTACTAGCAATGTCATTTATATACACTAAAAACATAATTGGTGCCAGCACTGAGCCCTGTGGAACTCCGCTAGTCGCTTCCCTCCATGATGAGTAATTTCCTCTTAATACTGTTCTCATTTCCCTGTGTGTGTGTGTGCGTGCGTGTGCGTGTGTGTTTATGTTTGTGTGTTTATGTGTGTGTGTTCTTACCTAATTGTATCTTTACAAGAATGAGTCAAGCTCGTACTCTCCCGTGTCTTAAACCATTTTCATCAAACATCTTAAATTTATGAATTGTATTGGCGCTCTATTTCATTCGGTAGTGCATTCCACTGATCAATTGCCCTATTTGGGAAACTAAATTTCGTTACGTCTTTATCACCTCTCTTTTTATGCAGTTTTTTGCAGTGTCCTCTTGCTGATGCTTCCCCATAGGTTCTATATTCATTTATGTCTATTTTCTCCTTCCTTGATATGCATTTATGCATTTATATAGCATAATCATGTCTCCTCTTTTCCTTCTTCCCTGTAGTGTTGGCAGGTTCAATTGTTCTAGTCTTTCCTCATAGCTTAGATCCTTTAATCTTGGTACCCATCTTGTAGCAGCCCTTTGAACTTTTTCAATCTTATCAATGTGTTTCCTGAGATGAGGATTACAGACTACTGATGCATACCCCAGGGTTGGTCTGAAGAAGGATGTTATTATCTTCTTCAGGATGTCTTCATTTATGTATGTAAATGCTCTTTTCATATTTGCAAGCAGTGTATACATATTCCGTACCATCTCACTTATGGTCAGCCGGAAACAGTCTGTTATTGACAATCACACCTCACTCCTTCACTCTTTCTGATATGTGTAGGGGTTTACTTCCTAACTTATAATCCCAATCTGGTCTTTTTCCACTTTTTCCAAACTTGATTACATGACACTTGTCCACACTGAATTCCATTTGCCATTTATTACTCCATTCATGAAGTTATTTAATTCTTCTGGTAGTTCTTTACAAGAGTCTGTGTTAGTAATTCTCCTTTGTATTTTTGCATCATACGCAAACATGTTTAAATAGCTTTTATTTCCAACATTACTAGCTATGTCATTTATATACACTAAAAACATAATTGGTGCCTTCACTGAGCCCTGTGGAACTCCGCTAGTCACCTCCCTCCATGATGAGTAATTTCCTCTTAATACTGTTCTCATTTCCCTGTGTGTGTGTGTACTCGTATGTGTCAGCATACGAAGTGCACTCAAGTTATCTTACTTGACCTGCGATGTACGACTAAAACGATCATAATGTGTCTTTCACAATATAGTGTGAGTGATGGATTGTGTTTGTGTTATTAAAATACTGAGTGAGATTGTATTCATGTAAGAAAACCTTACCAAATAAAATCATCCTTCCACAAAGACACTCAGGGATTTTTTCAACTCCGACTAAGTCTTAAGTCTTCATCAAATATTCGTCATTCTCCATATACGCGGCTAAAATATTTGTCCAGCCGCCAAGGAAGCTTTGGCTGAAACTAGATCGTTTTGTAGGAAGGGTCTTTGCCCGCGAAAGTGTGTGACTGAAGTGACAACACTTGAACGAAGAGTAGATACTTAAATAAAAGTCCCGGGGCTGCATTGATTTGTGTGTGTTTGCGTGTGTAATGAAACGAAGGAGCGGAAAATTAACTGCAATCTTTCCATGTTTGTCGATAAAGAAGATGCGGGCAGTCTGCCAGTCCTTAGATTGCCACATTAACTGCTCCTGTACTCGGAGGTGTTTGGACATAATATTTAGTTGTTGGAAATTAATGTATTAATAATCTGTATATGAGATGTATTGGTAGTCACTATAGAAGGAATGACTAATTGTGTAATGAACGGAATAATACTCATTAATATCCAATGACCACATCAGTCTTTTCCATTCCCACAGTAGCTTTCATAATTCATTACAACATTCATCTCACCTTGCGATCTGACAAAAGAAAATTTTAAAAGCTGATTCCTTCTCAAGAAGTCAACATGTTTTTGTCCCTAACGAATTATTCAGGGTCTTTGTAATGCGACGTGGAATATATAGAGATCATTTATACCCTCCACGCCGAAATGGAAATCTATTTAGAAGGCGAGATAATAGGTACTCAAGAGAATGGGGAAAGTGATGGTGGCCGAGATAAGAATGGATATAAACGGCAATGGGAGGAAAAAAACATAAGTAAGAATTAAATGTTGAAGGCATCGGATACACACTTTATTTTCTTTATTTCTTCATTATTATTATGGAGAGCAAAAATTTTCCTTACAAAATATTATAGGATGCAAATGCACCAATAAGTGCGTTATTACAAACAAACTCATAATTCACTGGTAACATGTTGTCTCAGATGTATGCCAAG
>JAGKTI010038811.1:0-10661 GCA_018397915.1 Birgus latro | reverse complement strand
GTTAGGTTGGGTTAGGCTAGGTTTGGTTAGGTTAGGTTCGGTTTGGTTAGATTGGGTTAGGTTAGTTTTTAGGTTGGGTTTGGTTAGCTTTTAGGTTAGGTTAGGATAGATTAGAACGTCGTATTTCAACCACGAAACCTAGGTTTTTCCGATGGTTTTTGGTTTGATTCATTTGATTATCAGCTTCATTTCATTCGGAAATGACCATTTCCTGTAATTTCTCCCCCTCCCTAAAACCCCCGATTCCCCAGGATCCCCCATTTTTGCAGGGGGAAGGGGAGGCGTATCTCAAAATCTGGTCACTTCCGACGGAAATGATGCTCAAATTCAAATGAATCACATCAAAATCCGCCAGAAAAATCTAGGTTTCTTGCGAAAAGGCAGTATGGGCTGAAAACCGATATTTACACTGGTTACTCAGTCGGTGTCATGTCAGTAGAATTGTAGATTATGACAGTGAAGAAACGTGTGCGGATGTCACCTTTGAAATCTTATGAGTGGCTTTTCTCAATGGAAACTGTTAATAATATGTAGAGGTGCCTGTGTATAATAATTACACATTGAAAAAAAGGAATTAGCTATAAGTGAAAGGATGTAAAATAACTGTTTGTAAAGTATGAAATTAGTTTAATATGTCATTATGCGATAAGAAAGAGAATGGAAAGCTTCTACAGAAAATCTTGTGGGGGAATATTTTCCATAGTACTACACATGATTATCCATGTTGTTTATTTACAGCCACACACATCGCAGTGAACAGTGACAACATGACCGCATGGAACGACCAGAAGAAAAGGGCGCAATCGTGAGCTAAGTCACCAAGGTGATGAGGCATTACCCAAGACAGTAGCGGGAGAAGGCAGGGAGTCTTGAGAAAGACCACATGCTGGGCCAGGGAACGGAGAGCGGGCTGGCTCGCTTCACGCACGCATACACTGAGGCCGTGGCCGGGTACACCCATCTGAAAGCGTGCCTGAAAAAAAAAAAAATCCCTTCAGTTTGTCCTCACTCCAAAATGTCACCACCTAGCGACTTGGGGATACTTGCATTGAAAAGAGGAAGAACTGATAAAAATTTAAGCTTTATTTGAACCTTCTAATATTGTATGGTTGCTGAGCTATTGTGTGAAATAAAGCTATTTTGTGAAATTTGCCTATAAGCTACGAGAGAAAGGTGAGAAAATGCCCGGAGCCTAAGGGTTAAAACACCATGGAATGCAAAGTTCTTTTTTCCTCTGAACACCATTTAGCTGTCGACACACAAGGGCAACAAAACTTGACACGTGACATCATGATGCAACTACAAGGTCTAGGGTCAATGAAGTTGAATGTATGCACGAACAAAATGGCGAAACATGGTGCAATTCCAATGTAGATTTTTTTTTAAATTGATTCTGCTATTATGCTTCCAAAACAACAGGGGCAATGACCATTGGCTTTATGTCCAAACATGATGTAATACGAAGGTCGTGTGGGAAAAGGGGACACGTCCCTCACATGTTCGAACGTGACTGAGTGATTTTCGATATGTAATGCAACCTTATTCCTTGGGTCAGTGAGCAGAAACGTTACGTGACGAAGTTACTCCAACTTATAAATTCAAATTGAAGTGGGGGGGGGGGGGGGTTATGCAACAAGTGTGTGTTTCAGGAGGAAGGGGAATGGGGCAATACGTTCCCGGTACGACTGTAATGGGGGAAGGGTGTGTGTTTGTGCATGCTATGGGTATAACCGTTATGGAGGTAAGGTAAAGATGCGTGCATGCTTTGGGTACTTTTAGATGCGACCGCTAAAATAGCCGACCTATCAGAAAAGCCACAGCTATTGTAGCCTGAGACGGTTTTGTGCCGGTACTGTACATTCTATCTCAAATCATATTTCTTTTTTTCCATATAATGTTAACATTGTGGCCTTAACCATGTTGCTGTATTGCCAGGAAAAATATTCCATCTCACCCATGCAAACGACACCTAAGTGCTCGAACGGTAGAGAGGTGGGCTGCAGTCCTGACGGACCCAGGTTCAAATCCACGCTGGGGCAGGGAACAGTTTAAGGATTTGAATTTCATTAAATTAGGCTTTACTGATCTACCAGAAGACCCGCCGACATGTCGTAAAAAATACCCCTGCTAATACCAATACACCAGTCCTGTATGAGATAGCCTTAGCATGTATTCAATATGGACGGTGGGTGTTAGCGCTAAAGTGGTGACATGCAGAGGTGTATGGTATGTAGGAGGACTGCTGGGCCTTGATAGCAGGCTGTGAAAGCCTATGCTCAGAGTCNCGCATATAGAAGATACGATGATATCGAATGATTTCAGTACATAATATATTAGGAATGGCTGAAAAAAAATCACATTTTTGATATAAAATGTTTATTGTTGTTTAGAGTTATTTTTAAAGTTATTGTTGTGCCCATGCTTGGAAAAGGGAGTGAAAGGGTTGAATGTTCAGTCTTAAATGAGAAAACTGCATGTCCTCCGAGGCTAGACTCTCCCACAGGAGATGAAAGTGGAGGGTCAGACCCGATTAGCAATACGGAAGTTGAGTCGCAACTTCCAGGTCCCACACGACGTGCATGGCTAAAACTATAATCGCAATGTAGTTTCAAAACTATGAATAAGTCTAATTATTACGAATACAGAGACAAAGCAGAAATAAATACATTTACAGACTAGGGAAAATGTATTTTTTCCATAATAACACATTCACCTTTATCATTTTACCTTGTTACTTTCGCAATATATGTTGCTGTCATGTAAACTTTGTGGTTGCGTGTGTTTTGCAAAGGAGGAAAAAGATTATATTTTCTGTCTGGATCGAGATAATGGGTGTAACTGTTTTTAGGCATGGCCACGAGTGAAAAAATCTTACATCCACTCCTCACGGCAGCAGGTGGTGAACTGAGAGTCTGATAGAGGATACGTGAGAGGGTGAACTGAATGTCAGTCTCATGTCCCAGATGTTCGTTCACTTCCAGAAAGTTTTCACAGTTTTCTACAAGTCGTACGGTATCGAATGATCCAAACCATTACAACAAACCTGAGCAAATTGGTGAAGATACCAAGACAAAAATGTATTTTTCACTAATTATCATGTCTTTTTTGTTTGTGCCTGTATTAGTTCATAATCATAAACAGGTGGTTGTGTGTGGTTTGCAAAAGAGGACAAAGATGATATTTTCTGCCTGGGTCAAGATAATGGGTGTAGTTGTGCTTGTTTAGGCATGGCTGGGAGTAAAAAAATAAAAAATCCACTCGTCACAGCAGCAGGCTCTGAACTGCTTGTTGGGGTGTATGGGAGTGTAGTGTAGGTCAGTCTTAAGACATTCAGAACGTTCGTTCACTTCCCCAAAAATTTGCAGTTTTTTATATGCCTCGCTCAAATGACGCCAGAGGCCATTTATCGGCTAAACATCATTCGACGCCAGTGGCCACAGAGAGGTTAACCCAGCGAACTGAAAGCTGAAGCTGCCCCTGTCATCTACATTTCGTGGGGATGGGAAGTGAGTTCAGGGGCTTCTTTAATAATGGAGCAGCTACATCACTCAGTTAAATCAATGTCACCAAATGAAGGTGCCCAGTGACTACATACTGTATCTTCCCAAAGCTTATTCATGTCGGTTGATTCACTTAATTGCAAGCTGCAAACTAGTACTTCAGTCAGTAGTAATTAATATGAACTGATATGTGAACTCAGTCAACATTAAGGGTGATCATTAAATGATAATTATTACCAGTGAAAACAAAAAAAAGCCAACCTAATGAAGTAAAAATGCTCTAAAACTGAATTATGAGTAATGAATAAGTGAAAAGTACTGCCTGTGAAAATAGTACCCAGTGTAGTTTGTGAAGTGTGTGAATTGTTAATACGGTTTGTTCAACGTCTGTGAGTGTTGTTGGTGGATGAGTGTTTGGTTAGCTTTGTTTGATAGATGGTGACGGTATTGAATAAGAGACTCATTTTATTTCTGTGAATCTCTGTGACTGAGTGTAGAGTGCTTTGGACGGCGATCTGCACCGCTCTAAGGTAGAAAAAAACAATTTATATCATATAAATAGTTTTGTTTTGCCCTGGCGCAGTTACTTTAGCCTTCTCCTGCCAGAGGGCCAGATGAGTTACCCTCGGAAAATCATAGGAATCTGCGCTTTTGTATATTTACTTTTTGGTCTCAGAACCAATTAAGTATTAAGGGATTAATATAGGATTCTTTACTGTACCAGTGATCCATTATTTTATCACGGTAAACGGTAAATTAGCAAAACAAGGGATTACATCAGCATTTGTTTACATTTGCGACACCAGCCAAGTCTTGCTGTTATTGCCCCCATTTTTTTTTTCTTCTTTCTACCTGCACTAATTTTTACAGTGAAATATCTCTCCCATTTCTTTACAGGTAAGATGTAATTGTTTTTTTTTTTTCATATGTTGTGACTTTTCAGGGGATAATAAACTTGTTTGTCTATTGTATTACCGTGTTGTGACTTTATTTTCAGATTGTAGTATAATTTTATTTCTCCATTCCAGGTAGCAGTTAGCTTTCATTTCTCTGTAATTGACTGCTGATAAATACTCTGCAGGTACATTGCTAACCAGAAAGGTTTTTTTAAACCTTCATCTGTAACAATTACATAAATTGATTGTTTTACTATACACTACGCTGGGTGGTAACCAAATTTTGGTGCCTGGTGGTTTAGTGGGTAATTACTGTGCTCCAATCGGATTGAGCCGGTGAAGGTTTATATCCAAGGGATGGTTGGAGTTTCACGTAATGCCATTCAGAGATGAATGAGGCTGGTCACTCTCATCTTAAATGTCAGGACCGACTTGCCTAGCCCCGGGCTCCTACGTTCTTCTGTGGGGCGACATAGGATTGAATAATGAGTGAATGAATGATTGTTTTACTAGCAGATTTTGCAAAAGTAACTGTTTAATGTTCCAGTATCTCTTCCAGGTGCTAATCAGCAATATTTTATTCTGTTTCTCTTATAAATCTTTACAGTAACTTTGAATTTCAGAATGCCGCAGAACATCATTTGCGTAGCCTGCTCTGGTGTTTTCACTGGATCCTTTTATATGGACCGTTCCTTTGTTTGCAGGATGTGCAAACTACGTCAGAGCTTGGAAGATAAGCTGACCGAGGCTACAAATAAAATTAATAGCCTATCCCATAAAGTTGATGTGCTGGAGGAGTTCATTGCAAGCAACGTTGGATACACTATGGATGATACCCCCACTGCTCGGCCAACCGCTGTCCAGGTTGACCATCCTCCTCCCATTGTAGTTACTTCTCCCCTCACCATACAGAATTAGTTCCAGTCAGTACGGAATGGTGCCAGGTTTGTGAGAAAAAGGAGCATCATTCCAATAACCATATACAATAAATTTCAGATTCTCACAGAGGTAGAGGAAGAGCCCCACGAGGCACGGGTTGTGGGTGACTCCATCATCTGTGGCCAGTTGGTGGAATTTTGTGGTACGGCACCCTCTAAACGAAAGTGTTTCTGTATCCCAGGTGTAGGAGTAGACAACGTAACAGAGGCTGTGGATGACGTTTTTGAGAATGCAGAAAATGAGTCTTGTTATCATTCATACAGGAACCAATGATGTCATGCGAACCCGATCAGAGTAGCTGATGGAGAAGTACAGGAAGATGATCCAATGCTACAAGGAGAAAACTAACCATATATTAATTTCAGGCATACTCCCAAGGATTAATGCTGGGAATGCCTTCTTCAGCAGAGCATTTAGTATAAATAATGGTGTCAGGTCACTCTGCTTACAGGAAGGAGTTGAGTTCATCACAAAAGGAACTAGTTGTACAAGCAGCGAACACTATTTGTGAATGATGGACTGCACTTGAATGCTGTTGGTTCTGCCCATCTTGGTCATTTGCTTAGTGATGACGTTAAGTTTTTTCTTGAGAAAAAACATGCATCACGGGAGACAAACGTAGATGTCATACATTCCGAAAAATCAGTAAGAAATGGAAGCTCCCCACATTGGAAAAGAAAACACATTAAAGCTATTCTTTTAAATGTGTGTAGTCTGCATAATAAATTTTCTGATTTAGAGGCCCTTGTCTTTACCTAAGATTATGATGTAATTGGTATAACAGGATTGTGGCTAGATACTGAGCAGTGAGATCTTCTAGCAGAGTTTAACTTACCAGGCTATCACATTTTCGGTAGTGAAAGTAAGAACCAAACACGGGGCGGTGTGTTGTTATATATTAAATCAATATTTTATCCAGTCGTAATTACCAAGCAATGTACTGAAAATATTGACACTCTCATAAAATCACCCTTGGTGTAATTTATCGTCCACCCGGTCAGCCACTCAACATCAATAATGAAATCTACAATCAAACTGCCAAAATATCTTGTATGCAAAGCACTATAATATTTGGTGATTTTAATTTACCAGTTCCAAAATGGGGAGAAGCCCTATCCTCACACACAGAGTTAGGCCTGTATACAAACTTGCAGGAAAGTTCTTTGTATCAATGTGTAAATTATCCGACATGTGGATCTATCATCCTAGATCTTGTCTTAGCCACGTAAGAAAATGTAGTGAGTAACGTTACTGTAGGAGAAGAATTTAGTATAAGTGATCATTGCATAGTTACATTTAACATTAAATTCAGTGAAGACAATGTCATGGCCAGTTGCGAGAAAGTGCCCGACTTTAAAAGAGCAAATTTAAGTTAAAGGCAATTGTAGGTGCAAGTGACTGGCATCCCAATGTCGAAACTTTAGATATCAATGACACGTGGAATTTGTTTATAGAAACTCTCAACAGTGCCGTCAGGTTATGTATTCCAATGTGCAACAGAAGTCCTGCCAAAAATTCTAAGCCCAAATGGTGGAACTCCAACATTAAACATTGTCTGGAAGCAAAAAATCTTGCATATAAAAATTATAATACCACAAAGAGTCAAAGTGATAATAATGAATATGATACCCTTCAATGGCAAGCTAAAAATAAATAATTAAATGCAGTAAGAAAAACCCTGAGGCACATATTGTAAGTATCAGTAAATCAAATCACAAAAGAATTTTTCAGTTACATACAGTAAGTGTCACAAATTTTCTACATCGTGAAATTATGTATTGTAAATCGTGACATCGAGTGATTTTGCAGGAGCGACGAATAGTTCTGAAATGCACGAGATTTCGCTCATTCTCTCAATCGTCCACTTGCGTACTTATATTCGCATCAAGTTGTCAAAACTTTCGTCATTCTTTCACGAGTGATTGTCTTTATGTACAGACAGTGCATTCCTCTGAGTGATAACGTTATTTAGGCACGCCCCTTTCACACGTCCCTTACGTCGGACACTCAAAAACACATTCAGTCTGTCCCTTAGTCACAGAGAGTGTGGGTGTGGTGTGCACAAAGCTCGAGCGGGTCTCTTTTCTTAGCGATTTCAGGTCTCAGGTGTTTCAGCGTGTATTTGCATGTATTCCCGAAGCTCCCACCAGCCTGGTAATCGACTGATTTAGCGACGGTCTCACCCATACCGATTAGTATTTTCTTTGTTTTTCCTAGGCTTAAGTTTTTGATTATTTAGCTATTTGTCTGAGTGTTTGAGTGAGTGCATTTCCCTTTCTTTGATTTTGAATTGATTCATGTAACATAAATTTATTTTCTTGTATTCAATAAATTTACAGTTCGTTTTTTTGAGCTTTGTTAAATGTAACAGTCGTGTTTGATTTCCCCACATATTTAGTACACTTTTGCTACTCCACGTTAGCACAACTTCTCATATTAATCACAACTGGTACTTAGGCCAGCTTTTGGTATTAATTCTTAAATCCGTTGTGCTAGCTAGGAGTTTGGCTCAGCCAAGATCCTGTTTATTATTATTATTATTATTATCTTTTGAATGTAGAGGGAAGAAACTAACTTTCTCAGAGGTAAACAGTACAATAATACAGCCTACTTGAGCGTTTAGTCTCTGCTGTGTACTTTTGAGAAAGTCTATAAATTCTCGACTCTAGAGAATTGGCGAAGTAAGCCAGCATAAAAGTGAAATCGCCACTTGATTTTACGAGTCGATTCTCTCGTAATAATCGACTCGACAGTCATTCCTAGCACACATAGCTATACATTGTATACAATATTTCATTTTCCCCCTGACAATAAGAAGCAAAAAGGTAATAACCCCAACAATCGGTCTCTTAATCACAGATAACGGAGAGCACACTGATGATGAAACTATGATGGCGAAAATTCTTAATACCTTCTTTGTGTCAGTATTTACAACAAAGAGTATACATACGATTTCTGTTTCCCCCATTCCTATAGAAGAGGGCAACATAATTACTGAAATTACAGTTAGCAATCGCAATGTACTGCTTGCAATAAACAAATTAAAAGAGAATAAAACATCAGGACCGGACAAAATATCTCCACATGTATTGAAGGAACTACAGAATGAAATATCAAAGCTTTTATCTGAACTTTTTAACTTATCACTTAAGAGCAGTAAGGTGCCACATGAATGGAAGCTTGCTAACATAACCCCAGCATTCAAAAAGGACAACAGAGCCCAACCAGAAAACTACCGTCCTATTAGTTTAATATCAGTGGTTTCCAAATTGCTTGAAACTATTATCAGAGACAAGTTTGTGAAACGCTTGGAAACAAACAATCTCATCAAAGCTTCGCAACATGGTTTTCGTAATAATCGCTTTTGCCTCACAAATCTGCTGGACTTTTTCAATGATATACTGAACATGTACGACGAGACTAAATCTGTTGATGTGGTCTACCTCGATTTTCAAAAGGCTTTTGACAAAGTTCCACACAAAAGACTCCTTCAAAGGCTAAAGGCACATGGTTTCAGAGGCAATGTTCTCGGGTGGGTAGAAGACTGGTTCACCGGACGAAAGCAAAGAGTTGTAATAAATGGAAAAGAATCAGACTAGATAAACATTAAAAGTGGAGTGCCACAGGGTTCAGTGTTAGGTCCTATTCTTTTCTTAATATATGTAAATGATATTGAGGCTGGATTGTGTTGTAAGAATTCAAATTTTGCTGATGATACTAAAATAGGTAACAGAGCAGATACAGCACTGCAAAGGCAAGCAGTTCAGAGAGATCTTGATCAACTGTTTAACCAGGCCCAAGTCTGGCAAATGGATTTCAGTATTAATAAATGCAGTGCTAAACATTGACAGTAAAAATATAAGAGCTAGTTATAGCATGAATAGTGTCCAACTTGATAGGGTAAACCATGAAAAAAACTTAAGTGTTATAATAAACGATTTGAAACCAAGCAAACAATGTACAGAAGCAGTGACAAAAGCCAATAAATTGACTGAATTCATAGGCAGAGCATTTGAATACAAGTCCGATAATATCATCCGCACTTTGTAAAATTCCTTAATACGCTTACACTTGGAGTACTGCATCCAGTTTTGGTCATCATATTATAAAAAGGATATCGAAAAGCTTGAAAGAGTTCAGTGAAGAATGACAAAGATGATAATCAGATTGAGAAATAAACCGTGCGAGGAACGCTTAGAAGATACGAGGAGATTTAATTCAAGCATTCAAAATATTCAAAGGACATGATAACATGGCTGTCGATAAATACTTCACAGTTGATCACTCGAATTATACTAGATGGAATGGGCATATAATAACTGGCAAACGATTCCAGTCGCATGAAGCTAAGCATCTTCTCTTCAATAGAGCTATAAATATGTGGAATAAATTGCCCTCCAATGTAGTAAATTCTAATACAGTACTAACCTTTAAAGGTCGCCTGGATAAGTATTTGTCGTCTAACCCCCAGCTTAATATGTTCGAATAAAACACTTGTCTATGTATAAATTTTAATTATTTTTTGAGCCTGGATCAATTTATTAAATGCAAATGTAGTATATGCACGGACTAGGATATGCACAAATAGCCCTGAGTTAACGGTCACTACTCATACTTTCTACCTGTGATGGGCTGTGGATCACTGAGGGTCCCTGTTAGTTAAGTGACCACCATCGGAAATTTTTTTAATGTACCAGGGGTCACTGCTTCAGGAGGTGACTTGTGTGCTTGTCCCGAATGGGAAAGTTTCTAGTCTCAGTGGAATGAACGGAGCTGGGGCCTGATTGACTGCTGCCTACCTTAATAGCGCCAGGCAAGGCTGCCGCACCACCCATGGACATCCACACTGTGCATTATGCAATATCCACACTGTGTCCGCAGATGCCCCATTATCTCAGTGTACTGGTACATAGTGTCATGCGTTATTTAATCGATTATTCGTTTTACTTTACTACTTTCTTTTTTTCAGGTTATTCATACTGGTAGCTTATAGATAATATATTACAGAATGTAGCCTTTCCTTTTCAGTCTTTCCTATGAAATTTCCTTACCAGTTATTCCATGCTGCATGGTGGTTTTTCACTTTTTCTTGCAGGTTTTAACTGGAGAGTCTGGAGGCGGGGGGAGCCTTCTTGCTTTACTACCCTTATCCTTCAGCATGCAGAGTTAGATCTTGTAGTCATAGTCTACTCTGTAACAAACAGCCTCGAAAGGACCATAAGATCTGTTGCTGTTTGTGAAGTTCAAAATAGTGTCAACTGCATATTCAGATTTGATATAACAACAGGTGCAACCCTTGTTACAGAAGTTTGTGAGGGGATGGTAA
>JAGKTI010038810.1:0-10662 GCA_018397915.1 Birgus latro | reverse complement strand
CACCACCACCACCTGCATCTCCTTCACACGCCTCCTCTGAAACACCATAATGCACTTCACTATCCCTCCAGCACCACGGGACCTCCTCATACACACCCTCTGAAACACTACAGCATATATCACTGTCACTGTATCACCACCTCTTCTTCCTTCACACACCTCTGAAACACTACAGCACACTTCATCCTCACACCACCACCACTTCCACCTCCATCTCACACATCTGAGGTAAAGGAGACGAACAGACAGATATATCAGTTTGATAAATATAACTAAAATTCATCCAGCAACTTCCATTTAGTAATTCTGAAAACAAATGTACTTCTTATCTGTTATCTGAATCATTAGATTCAGTTTTATATATTGTTGTAGTAGTATTTGTTTCTTTTTAGAACCCATTGTGTTACGTCAAGTCCAGCTTCAAAAATAAGACTATTCCAAGTAGACGCAAACTCAATCTACTGCATGATCTATAAAGAAAACATGTCTATACAGTATTAATGTCATTTTTGCATCTTTAAATACATGTAAAAATGATCTAAGGAAATGTACTGGGTTGTTTGTTACGTGTAGGAGGACTGCTGGGTCTTCCAAACGAGCTATGTAATCTGTAATCAGTTTTGGAACTTAATAAAAATGAAAGAAAAGCATTCGGGAGTTCGCTCGCCAATTATGCTGTCGGCCAAGTCCAAGATTTTGGTCATATCTTGATACCCTGAAGGTTTCATGTTGATAGCTCAAGCCGTTCATGAGATATAATGGTGCTAAAGCGGACGATAAAAAGTAGTTGACCTTTGGCAGCCATTTTGGAGACCTTGACCTTGACCCCGAGAGTGCATTTTCTAACTATACCAAGATTTTGGTCATATCATGATACCATGAAGGTTTCATGTTGATAGCTCAATCCGTTCACAAGATATAATAAGAACACACAAACACACGCACACACACACACACACACACACACACACACACACACACACACACACACACACCCTCACAAACACACACACACACACACACACACACACACACACACACACACATACACACACACACACAGATGCGGGCAAAAACATTATCGCTCCTCCCTGTAAAGGCGGACGATAAAAAATATAGAAGGGGGACAGATGGGAGTGTAAAGGCGTCACCTGTGAGCTTGAATTGCCACAGACGTCAACCACTGTTTCTTCTTCTATAACCATTGGAATTATTAGGGGGAGGAGGAAAAGAATATTTCCCCAGTACCCCTGCCTGTCGTAAGAGACAACTTAAAGGGACCTTTTTGACTCCAAACTTTCTCTTCTTACTATCCTCGTTTTCTCTTCTTTCCCACCTCTTCATGATATTAATGTGTTTCTTCTGGCCTTTAATTTCCCTAGTTAGACAAATGTTTTATGGCAGGAGTAATTGAAGGACCTCTCATTGACGTCGGCCCTTCCTCCCTTCCTGGATCAAGACTTTCAGTCAGCTGACCAACGAAGTAACTTCATAAGCCACTTCATTGCCAACCCACTTAAATGCCAAGCCACTTCATAACCAAGTAACTTCACCACCAAGCCACTTCAGCACAAAGACCACTTCAACGCCGTGACCACTTCAGTGCTGTGATCATTTTTACGGCGTAACCAAGTTTACCCCAAGACCACTTCATCGCCAAGACACTTCAGTGTCAAGACCACTTCAATATCAAGATCGCTTCAGCACCAAGACAATATCACTACAGCATCTTTCCTGTTTCTGTACCATTGCTAGTCATATATCTTAGCTCTGAAATAGTGCCATATGGACTTTGATACCTGGCGCCAGGAATCCATTACTGAATTCATTTTTCATTGTGATCGGCCTCATGTCAGGTAATGCCACATACCTGTCATTGTGAAGATTGGAAATGATATATTTTTATCTGATGTATAGTTCCAGAGCTTATAACGCCAAGCCTCCCGTCTCAGTGCTTCTCTTCCCTGCCTTTCCTCTCCCTAGTTATGTTTACTGTCCCAGACTGGGTAGCGCGGTGTCACCTGCACCGTCTCCCTCCCGCCACAGATACCACTGGCAGACTGGCGCAACGCTCATGCCACACAGCACTTGCTTCTTGTAGGCATCGGGTGTCATAATGTGAGAGAGAGAAGAACTGTTGGATGATTTTGTTGATAATCTGATTTTTCTTATGCCCAGAAAAGGAGAACTGTTTTTGTATTTTGTCACCAGAAAGGGAGGTTAACTGCCTTTTCATAAAAGGGGGCGGGGAAGTGGAATCTGAATGGTTCTAAGGTAATATCACAAAAAGAGAACGTTATATAATAGTTAGGTAATATATGCACACTTATTACCGCATATTTAAAACAAGATTCATCAGGTATATAATACAGTATGTTTGTGTTTGACAATTAGATGAGACTGTAGAATATTACACTGCGGAATATTGATTCCAGCTGTTCCTGAAAATAGCTGAAAACCTGAATTATACAAAAACAGTCTTCACATATTTTCCACATGACACTGACTTGTTATATAACATCCCCACCAGTACCATTACATCAGTTTTGAGACTCAATCTAGATGATTCGTTATTATTTCCCATGTGGTGACAAATAACAAAGAATGCAGTCAACCACAGGCTTTTTTTTTCTTTTTATGTGTCCGACTCTGGGCATAGGCTTTACAGCCTGCTATCAAGGCCCAGCAGTCCTGCATACCATACACCTCTACATGTCACCACTTCGGCGCTAACACCCACCGTCCATATTGAATACAGGCTGGTGTATTGGTATTAGCGGGGGTAATTTTAAGACATGCCGGCGGGTCTTCAGGTAGATCAGTAAAGCCTGATTTAACGAAATTCAAATCCTTAAACTGTCCCCTGCCCCAGCGAGGATTTAAACAAGGGTCTGTTAGGACCTCAAGCCACCTCTCTACCGATCGAGCCACCTAATTATTATCCTCTAGAGGCTTTTTGTTACTGAAATGATTATGACTTTAATATCTATTTCTATGTGTTTAAGATAATAATGGTCACGTAAGGGACTCCCACACATCCATAAAGCCTTCCAGTTGAAGACAAGAAAAATGAAAAAGGTCCACCATGAAGTGCACGAGAAACTTTCTTGGAAATTCCATAGCTGAAGATGAAAGGAAAACTATTTTCCAGACTATCTTAATTTGTTAAAGAGAAATATTAGTAACTGCATAACAGAGTTATGATGCTGCTGTATTTTTCGTGATCTGGATAAGGAATATTTTGGGCCAGATATTTGTATAAATCATCTGTGAACGTGTTACCAGGGGATTTGATGCTATAAGTTTAACCAGGCCATTTAAAATACTGTTGCTGTTAACCATATTCTAAGAACATTTTTTCGTTTATTACAACCCAGTTGAATATAACAAAAATGCATGCTTTATCTGACTGGAAATAATTTGTCTTTAATTTCATTGCCATACCCTTAGTGTAATTCGACCTCTCTGTTGTGAAGCAGTTGCTACCATATTATCTTGTCCTTTAAAAGTCTTGTACTCTTGCATCAAATCATGTTAAGATACCTGCTTTGGTAGGTTAAATAGATTTTACTCCTAACATTCTTCGTCAGCATGTTGACATGATGACCATAAAATGTCTCAATGCCTGAGTTACCACCTTACAGCTGGAGCACCTAAAAAAAAAAAAAAAAGGAACACGAAATTGCCCTTACAAGGAAAATATTAGAAGAAAATACAGAAAGTTTAACTACATGTGAAGATATAAGATGCTTCCCCTTACTAGAGGCGCTGTCTATCAAAGAACTAAACCCCAAACTGATTATACAAGCAGAAGATCTCCAAGCACTCCTAAGCTCACGATGGACCACAGCCCATTTATATCAACCAACCAGGATCGAGTACACGCAGGTGTCCGATCCAGGACACGCATTTAGCTCAGCGGACTTGCTCAGCAGCCAATGCAGTGTTCACACCTCTCGCTAACACCTCTGGAAAGCCTTTTGGACTTTGCCTATGGTATAGAGAAGGAACTTCTCGGAAATTACCCAATTTTGCCATCGCTGGGACTCCGACTGACACTGAGGAAGAATTCCCTCTAGTTTTCTGGATTTTGTCTGGACTCTGTTTCCAATAGATAGACTGTTTGACTCTGGCCTGCCGTATGATGCCGAATCCTGAACGGGTGCCATTAGGGCACTTCCATTAAGGGGAGCCTTTAGGGCCTGGTTATAGGAGGTGGTAAGGGCAGCTCTGGTAGGTTAGGGATGTCCCTCACGGGGCAGTGACGGGGTCTCTTACAACGCCCTTTAGGGGGTGAGGAGGATAGGCACCCAGCACTGTAAGGATCTGGCAATTTTTATTTTTTTAAAGGCCTAGAGAGCTGTTGTCCCTGGGTGTGGTCTGTGTAGCCTTCAGCCATACAGGCTTCCCAGGACTCACACCTTCCGGCGCCATTCTGCATCCATCGCCCTGCGGCTTCTAAGTCACATCCCGTTGCTGCTCCTCATTCTTCTTGTCTGAAACGAGTTCGTCCACCATGAGTTCGCACTCATCTATTGCTGGGGATGCCCTCACCAACCTGAGCACCACTGCGACCCGAGCTCCTGGTCCTCTGCCTTGCGCTACCACCACCTGCCCCCCTGCTTCCTGATCCAGGCCGGCTAAGTCCACTCGTGTCCAGGAGCGGATGGAGGTACCGCCTGATGCTCCTGTTGCCACACACAGCTCCCCCTCTACTGGTCCTGCCCCTCCTAACGACGAGGGTTTCACCATCATGGCTCACAATGGGTCGAGGCATGGAAGGCAGGGAAACGGCCCTGCTCTGGCACCGAACTCTGGGGCTCCTCACAGGCCTCCTCTTGCTGCTTGTCCGTCTGTGTCAATAGCCCTGCATCCTCCTCCTTGCTCAGCATACCCAGCATTCCTCGTGCCAGTTCAAGAATGGCACGAGACCAGCTATGATGCCGTTGCCATAGTGGAGAGTCAACTGCCAGAGCTGCATTCCTCCAGTCTTCTAGGCAAGGATGGAAGTTTGGTCTTGGTGCCAAAGGATGAGGTGTCTTACAACCCCCTGAGAGTGGCAGTGCAGGACGAATCCTCCCCCGTCAAAATAATAGAGCTGACACCTGGGCAGCAAACCATGAAGGCCGTCCTCATAGGTTATCCCATGAGGATGCCAGGTGAAATGCTTCTTCAACACCCCCAGGTCGAAGAGGCCAGAGAACATGGACCAGGGAGTAGACTCGCCAGGTCTTCGTCACCCTGCTGGGTCCGATGATCCTGGTGATTGACCTGGGGAACTGGGAAGAATATCACCTTCGCCCCTTCATGCCAGATCCACTCCACTGCTACAGGTGTCAGCAATATGGGCATTACAGAGCCACCTGCAAGTGGGCTGTTGTATGTGGGATGTGCAGCAGCCCACACGAGACAGAGAGGTGCTTGGCCAGATTCCAGGCCAAGGAGGCCATCACTGCCCACTGCCCAAACTGCTCAGGGAAATACCATGCATGGGACCCAAGCTGCCCCTCCAGAGTGGCACTCGTGGATCGGGGTCGAGAATGCTAATTTGCTTGGGTGAGGGAGCAACAGGCGGTCAGTGCCAAACGAGTACCTCCAGGGACCTTCATCTGGGGCCGACAATGTCATAACGCAGCACCTCCTTCACCTGTGCTAGACGAGAGAGCATTTCCACCCCTCTCAACAGCTCTCACTCGTTACATGATGACCGTGGAAGTCCACCACCCTCCACCATCCCCAGTCTAGCAGTCAGACAGCGAGTTTTCTCCACCCACGACCCACGCCCCAGGCTCTCCTCTGATTGCATTCTCCAAGGAAGAATTGAAAATGCTGGGGACAGAAATAGTGTTAAGCCTTGCTCAGGTGCTGGGGACAGAAATCGGCAAGACACTCACTGGTTACGGCACCATTAATGAAGGCTCAGGCATTGCCTCCCACACAGATAGCTGTGGCCAAGCCACCATCTCCCCAGCTTCCTCGGATTTGTCCTCACAACCCGGTAGCCACTCCTTCAGGGCTCACACCAGCCTCGGCTGCGATTGAGGTGGAATGCAGGGCCCTCAGCCGCCAGCCAGAAAATGTTCACACTCCTCAGTGCCAGACTCCACTGTAACCTCTGGGTCTTGCAGTGCAACTGCTTAGGGGCACTGAGGAAGCTTGCCTACCCTCACGAGGTGGCTGCTAAGAAGGATGTACATGTCTTCCTGCTTCAGGAAACACTCCCTGCAGCTCCACTCTTCGACTAGGAGATTTCAGGAGCTATTTTCCCCCCTGGACCCGGGGTATTACACGGGGATGTGCTATCCTGGTAAGGGATCACATCCCCTGCTCTGAGTAGGACCCTCCAATCCATTACGATGAGGGTGTCGAGGTGCAGGTTGTCGTCCTACAGCTTGTCTCAACCTCCCTGGCAATTCTCAATGTTCATAAAAGTCAGGGAGGGACCCTGGATCTGTGGAAGATTCTGGCTCATCCTGCAGATGAGTCCACACTTAGTGGGGGGGACTTTAAAGCCCACCATCCTGTACTCTCCTCACCGATCCTGGTGGTAGAGGTGGGTCAACATGTTGCCATCGCACTTGAGGAAATTGTGGGGGTCTCCCTCTTAACCCACCGAGTCCCATCGACGTATGGGTACGTCGCGATGTTTTGTCAAAGCTACACCCATCAACGTATGGGTACGTTGCACAATTGCAAGGGTCATAATTTGCACAATTTTCAAGTTTCATGGGTGATTTTTGGTAGGCTTATGTAGAAGACCTTCCTCGACCTGGAGGAAAAGGGAAAAACTGCCTGGCCCCCCTCCCCCTCCCCCCCCTCACCCCCACACTGGGCAATTTACCTGTTAGCAGTAAGCTGCCCAGTAAAGGTATGTTGCCCCACGGTCTCTCCGATGACGAAATTCACGGTGAAAGTGACTCCTGAGGTGGAGGATAAAGAAATAAAGAAGCTAGAGCAAGAAACAAACAGAATTGATGAGGTGGTAATGTCATAAAGGAAGGTGCCATATGTGAATGTGTTTGGTGACTGAACAATGCTTCTATTGCCTATATAAATGTGTTAAAACCAATATAGTCTGTTACTACACATAAATTCGTACCAAATACATAAATAATATGTAACTGAAAGTGACTTGAATTAATTAACCCTTCCATAGTTCGTTTTCTTTAGCCATGTACCCTAAAAAAGAAGGAAAACGTAATGTTGCATGACACCTGTATCAACAGTTTTAAGCATAGGATCGCGATTTCTCTATGAATTTTCGATGTTTCTCACCAAAAGCGAAGGTTTGAGCCAATAAAAAAAATTTCCAAAAATACTCGGGATTTTGTGGTATGGTAGGTTGGAAATCAGTCGGGACGTGACAGGTTAAATGACTTGTCTGAACCTACTCATGTCAGTGGTGGTAGGTTTGACCCCTCCTTTGTCTCCACTTCTCTTGCCAGTGTGTCCAAGTGGTCCCTGCACCCGTTCCTCACCAGCGACCATTTCGCTGTGGTGATGGAACTCCCAGTGGCCCCACTTCCGCCCACCCCTCCCGCCACCTTCAACCCACTGGGACCTACGTCGGGCACACTGGCCTGAATATGCAGAAGCTGTTGAGGTCGCCTTTGACAATGTCGTTCCTCCATCTATCTTTTAAGGCTATGCTGAGCACAACTTCCATCGCACAACTTCTGCCAGTATTCCCTTCATGAAGAGCCCCACAGTGTTCATCAAGGACCACTGGTTCTATGATGAGAGGGGCCGAGAGTTGAACCATCAGCTCAACTCGGCCCATAAGAACTTCTGTCAGATGCCCTTCTCACCAACAAGGAAATACCTGGCTTCAGTGGTGTGACATGTTTTGCAGGAAAAACACTGCATCTGTGAGGTGTGGACAAAATGGTGCTGGTCCCTTGACTCCCACTCTACCCTTAAAGAGATGTGGGTAAGAATCAAATGTGTTTCCAGTCCCTGGCTTGTTAGACCACCATCTCACCCTGATCCAGCTTGTGAGGCTGAATGTCTTGCTGCCCACTTTGCTGCCCGTACCTCAACAACGATTTTACCACAAGCTGTCAGGGACTTGTAGGTGCACCTTGCAATCCCCCGGATGGATGCAACTGAGGCAGCCTGCTTGTGCCCTGGCATCGCTGACCACCTCTTTACTGGTGAAGAAATCAATCAGGCATAAATAATAGGCGAGATACTACTCCAGGATCTGACGCACTGAATACTCATTCCTAGCACATGTTGGCCTAAGCGGGAAGGCTCACATCCTCGATTTATTCAATCATTCGTGGGTGAAAGGTCGCCTCCCAGGATCGTGGAAAACAGACATTATTCACCCCATACCCAAGCCTCGTGACCCAACCAACATGCGGCCGATTTGACTCCTCAGCTGCATAGCTAAGTCCATGGAAAGGCTTGTGCTTTCTCGTCTTGCCTGGAGATTGGGCCTTCTCCATCCACGGCTTTTTGCTTACCTCCTGCACAATGCATTGTCTTGCTTCCTTTCTTGGAGAGCTGAGACAGGCTCTCGGTATGGCTGTTATCCTCGATCTCGGGAAGGCATTTGAGATAGCTATCCCTGTTGCTGTACTGGCAGCCCTCACCGCTAAGGGGCAGACTCCTCTCGTGGGTGAGGTATTTCTTTCTAGGCCGATCAGCTCGTGTCTGCTTCCAGGGTTGGATTTCCAACTCTTACCCGCACGAGAACGGCACTCCACAGAGTAGTGTGCTGAGTCCTCTTCTGTTTAATTTGCTTGTTGAGGGCCTACTTAACACCAACTATGGCCGTGGTGTTACACTCTTTTGTTATGTGGATGATGTGGCATTTGCCTTCTCACAACAGGACTGATATGTCCAGACACCGAATGCCTTCTCACGCCTATATAACAAGAGCTGTGACCTTGGGATCAAGGTCAATTTTGAAAAATCCAAATGTCTGCCATTTGATCTACATCCACCTGGCCATTCCCTCCATTTTGGGGTCATCACCTCGGTCTGGTTCACCATCAACAGTACCTAGGTGTCTGATTTGACAGTCAGATGATATCTGGCTGCTACGGGAACGTGCCGCTACCTGCACGTCAACCCTCAGAGCCCTCTGTAGCGGCACTCTGGGGGTCTCATACCGGGTCCTCAGAAGATTCTATGGGCATGCCATCCGCACAATAGTAGATTACAGTGCAATTTGCCTAATTGACATCTCCGAGATGTTTAGCAGTTCTCTTGAGGTCATCCAGAACACTGCTCTGCATGTTATGCCCAGTGCACCTCAATGGACTCGCCTTGTCAACCTCCGAGCTGAGAGTGGCTTTCCATCCCATACGCACCGGATATGGGCATGTACAAAAGCTGTCGTTGCCAAGCTCTGCCAGCACCAGCCCCACCTTCATGTAACTATGCTACTTTAGTGTACTCTGGGTCGGCCCCCAAAGCCACACCCTGTAAGAGACTGGATTCTAACAACTGCTGGCATCAGTTCTTAAAAGAAAAATTTTAAGGCATCTTTTCTGTCACAACCTTCTTTCTGATCGTCAGTATGGGTTCCGTCAGGGACGCTCCACTGGCGATCTTCTCACCTACCTTTCAGACTCCTGGTCATCCTCCTTTCGGGACTTTGGCGAAAGCTTTGCCACTGCACTAGACATTTCAAAGGCTTTCGATCGAGTCTGGCATAAATCTTTGATTTCCAAACTGCCCTCCTACGGTTTCTATCCTTCTATCTGTGCCTTCATCTCTAGCTTCCTTTCTGGTCGTTCTATAGCTGCTGTTGTAGACGGCCATCGTTCTTCTCCTAGACCACCAACTCTCTTTCTTTTATTCATCAATGACCTTCTAAGCTGTACATATAACCCTATCCACTCATATGCTGATGATTCCACCCTCCACCTTTCCATTCGGTTCCCGCAACGCCCATCTCAGCAGTTACTTCAGCAAACAAGGGATGAGGCTATGGCACACCTAATGTCTGACTTGGCACATATCTCTGATTGGGGTAAAAATAATCTTGTTATTTTTAATGCATCAAAAACTCAGTTCTTACACTTATCAACCCGACAAGATCTTCCTCAGGATTACCCACTAATGTTTAATAATGTCCAGCTCAGTCCTGCATCATCCTTGAACATGCTAGGGGTTTCATTCTCTCGGGATTTATCTTGGAAAGAACATATTGCATCTCTTGTGAAATCTGCTTCCAAGAGATTAGATGTGCTGGGCCGACTCCGAACTTCCTTTAACCCTGCACAGATGTTGACCTTGTACACGGGTTTTATTCGCCCGTGTATGGAGTACAACTCTCATGTGTGGGGAGACTCCCCACATGCAGTTCTTCTCAATAGGGTGGAGTCAAAGGCTTTTCATCTCATTAACTCTCCTCCTCTTACTGATTCCCTTCAACCTTTGTCTCTTCGCCGCACTGTTGCTTCTTTATCTCTCTTCTATCGCTACTTCAATGGTCACTGTTCCTCTGAACTGTCTGCTTGCATCCCTTCACCTCTACGACGGGCACGTAGTACCCGTCTAGCAACAAACTCTCAGCCCTTTTCTGTCCAACTTTCTAATGCAAGAGTTAACCGTTACTCCCAGTCCTTCATTTATGCAACTGGTCAACTCTGGAACTGTCTCCCTCTGTCTGTATTCCCTACTTCCTATGATCTCCAATCTTTCAAA
>JAGKTI010038809.1:0-10662 GCA_018397915.1 Birgus latro | reverse complement strand
CTGATGGCTCTGTAGCTATTTCTTCTACTGATAAAGCAGATCTCTTCTCTCAGACTTTCTCCTCCAATTCCACCTTAGATGATTCCAGTGCTGTTCCTCCATCACTTCCCCCCTCTGACTTCCTCATGACTGACATTAAAATTTCTTCAGCTGATGTATTTTCTGCCATCACTGGCCTCAATACTAAAAATGCATATGATCCTGATGGAGTCCCTCCTGTTGTCCTCAAAACTGTGTTTCTGTGCTTACACCCTGCCTAGGTAAACTCTTTCGCCTTTGCCTATCAACTTGCACCTTTCCTTCTTGTTGGAAGTTTGCTCTCATTCAGCCAGTCCCAAAGAAGGGTGACCATTCCCAACCCTCTAACTATTGTCCAATTGCTTTAACATCCTGTGTCTCAAAAGTTTTCAAGTCAGTTCTTAACAAAAAATTTTTAAAGCATCTTTCCTGTCACAACTTTCTTTCTGATCGTCAGTATGGGTTCTGTCAGGGACGCTCCACTGGCGATCTTCTCACCTACTTTTCAGACTCCTGGTCATCCTCATTTTGGGACTTTGACATAAGCTTTGCCATTGCACTTGACATCTCAAAGGCTTTCGATCGAGTCTGGCATAAATCTTTAATTTCCAAACTGCCCTCCTATGGTTTCTATCCTTCTGTCTGTGCCTTCATCTCTAGCTTCCTTTCTGGTCGTTCTGTAGCCGCTGTTGTGGACGGCCGTCGTTCTTCTCCTAGACCTATCAACAGTGGTGTTCCTCAGGGCTCTGTCCTGTCACCGACTCTCTTCGTTTTATTCATCAGTGACCTTCTGAGCTGTTCATCTGACCCTGTCCACTCATATGCTGATGATTCCACCCTTCACCTTTCCATTCGGTTTCCGCAACGTCCATCTCAGTAGTTACTTCAACAAAAAAGGGATGAGGCTATGGCACACCTAATGTCTGACTTGGCTCATATCTCTGATTGGGGTAAAAATAATCTTGTTATTTTTAATGCATCAAAAACTCAGTTCTTACACTTATCAACCTGACAAAATCTTCCTTAGGATTACCCACTAATGTTTATTAATGAACAGTTATGTCCTGCATCATCCTTGAACATGCTTGGGGTTTCATTCTCTCGGGATTTGTCTTGGAAAGAACATATTACATCTCTTGTGAAATCTGCTTCCAAGAGATTGGGTGTGCTAAGCCGATTCCGAACTTTCTCTACCCCTGCACAGTTGTTGATCTTGTACATGGGTTTTATTTGCCCGTGTATGGAGTACAACTCTCATGTGTGGGGAGGCTCTCCACATGCAGCTCTTCTCAATAGGGTGGAGTCAAAGGCTTTTCGTCTCATTAACTCTCCTCCTCTTACTGATTCCCTTCAACCTTTGTCTCTTCGCTGCACTGTTGCATCTTTGTCTCTCTTCTATCGCTACTTCAGCGGTCATTGTTCCTCTGAACTGTCTGCTTGCATCCCTCCACCTCTACGACGGGCACATAGTACCTGTCTAGCAACAAACTCTCACCCCTTTTCTGTCCAACTCTCTAATGCAAGAGTTAACCGTTACTCCCAGTCCTTCATTTATGCAACTGGTCAACTCTGGAACTGTCTTCCTCTGTCTGTATTTCGTACTTCCTATGATCTCCAGTCTTTCAAACGCATTGTGTCCAGGCATCTCAAATGAACGGATCTTGAAATTGGCTCTCTTTTGTATTGTTTTTGCTTTTTCTTGGAAGGAACAGTATGCAGGCCTGTGGTCTTTGGTTCCTTCTTCCTTGCATTAAAAAAAAAAAAAAACAATTAATGATGGTAATGGAGAGAGTTCTAGAAGGTATGACTAGAGAAAGAGTGAATGTTGATGAGATGCAGTTTGGGTTTATGCCAGGCAAAGGGACCACTGATGCTATATTCATTGATAGCTTCAGGAAAAATATATAGGAAAGAAAAGGGATCTGTACTTTGTTTCTGTTGATTTGCAGAAGGCCTTTGACAGAGTCCATAGGGAGATGGTGAAGTGGGCAGTGAGAAAGCTTGGGATTGAGGAGTGGCTGGCCAGATTGGTTATGTCTATGTACAGTATGTGGGTGCACTCACCTAAGTGAGAGTGACTAGACATCTGAAAGCTGAGTTTTCTGTAAATGTTGGCATGCATCAGGGGTCAGTTTTGAGCCCCTTATTGTTTATCATGGTGCTTGAAGCCATCTCACGTGACTTCATAGATGGACTCCCATGGGAGATTCTTCTGATGATTTGGTATTGATTGCAAAGAACGAAAGTGAGGCAGAGGAAAGTTTAGGAAGTGGAGAGATGGTATTGAACACAAGGGCTTGAGTGTAATGCAGATAAAACAAAGGTGATGGTATCTAGGGTTGGTGGCAGTACTGTCAAAGAAGGAGGAGAGTGGCCATATGTGATTGGCCACAAGGGTATGGGAAGTGATAGTAATTCCTTCTCGTGCAATGTTTGTGGTAAGTGGTTGCATAAGAGATGAAGTAGTATTAGATGTAGACTGCGAGATAATGCTGATTTCATGTGTGTGGTTTATTGGGGAGAACATGCTGAGATTGGCAGGTTTGAAAGGATTAATCTATGTGGTGAGTCTCTTCAATGTGTGGAAGAGTTTTGTTGTTTGGGAGACATGTTATGTGCTGGAGGTGCAGCTGGAGCTAGCTCTTTGGCTAGAGTGAGGAGTGATTGGAAGAAGTTCGGGGAGCTGTTGCCTCTCCTGACATTGAGAGGGCCCTCCCTCCATGCTAAGGGATCTTTGTATGCAGCATGTGTTAGGTGTGTAATGTTGTATGGGAGTGAGACCTGAGCAGTAAAGGAAGAGGATATTTTTAGCTCAAACATACAGAAATGACAGTGATTAAGTGGATGTGCAGTGCATCCTTGAATGTGAGGCTATGGGGGAGGCTAGGTTTACAGTGGAAAAGTTGAGAGGAAGGGTGCAACTGGAGTGCATCGGTGTTGTGATGAGGAGGGGTAGATTGAGATGGTTTGGACATGTGGAGAGGATGGAGAATGACAGTTGGGTGCAGAAAGTAAGAAATGTGAATGTTGGGGTTGGGGTTGTGAGAGACAGACTGATAAAGGCCAGGGACAAGGTCACAGAGTGTGATCTCAGGGATAAGGGACTGAATAGAGAGGCTGCCAGAGATCATGCAGCATGTAGAACTGCCATTAGGTGATGAAGACTGATGCATGCAAGCATGTTGGAGCCATTTTAAATGAAACGACAGTAACTGTGATAATGACTGTAAAGTCAGATTCATAAAATGACCTCTTTTTATCCTTTTTTCACTAAGAGCCCCCGAAAGTTTAGCAAAAAATAAATAGCTTGGCTTCCCTGGTTATGCCAGTGATAGTGTGGTAGATGTAATAATGGTAACAGCAGCATTGGTTGTGATGGTAGCTGGGGCAGTGGTAATGGTAGCAGCTGCCAGTAGAGTATCTCTTATGTCAGGTTTCTCAGATGTTACTTCTTATGTCTGGTTTATCCCTGTATAGTAAGGAATTTCTTTAGAAATGCATATAAGTATGCAAGTTGGGGTTGCACAGTACAGCATGCCTTCATTGTACAATGAGGATGCATTTAAAAAAATCCAACACATAACGATTTATCATACAGCGAGTCATTTATAAACATGGGTTCAGTGGGCATATGTTGTTGGCCAAAGGTCACTCACCCAGCAAAGTTTTAAAAATAAGTTTCCAACTCACTGAAAGTGGCTGTTATTTCACTTCACTATACTGTACTTCATTTGCAGTCTGCCACCAAAAATAAATTTAAAAACAAGTTTCCAGTACACCAAAACTGGACATTATTTCATTTTACTGCATTTCACTTTCTTCTTGATCTCCAGCATCACGTTACTGTTCGATCACTGACACTGACAACCCTATAGCGACAAGTGCAGTGGCCATTTTTGAACAAACAAATGACTGCTGACTTGTCTGAGAGCAGTCGTTTAAGCACAAATAGGAATTGTATATTGACCTGTGAGGCTTCATAAGGGACCACGCTCATCACATAAGCAAAAAATTTTATTGCACTATATTGAAAGGGGGTACTAACTTTTTCATCATCGCATTAGTGATTCGTTGCTGCCCTTTACCACTCAGTGTGTACATGTGCAGAACCCTCATCTTGGGTCTGTGCAGGCAGTGGCCTTCATGCCAACCCTTTGAAGACCTTGTTTTGCTTGCCCACTTGTTCATGTGTACTGCACCTGTTATCGTCTCCATTGTGTTCTTCAGGTAACCTAACCTTCTCACTTGCATAAGGCCATCACAACACTATTGCTATCACCAAATAACAGTGTAATTATGCTGTGAATAATGCTGTGTGCAATAGTAAGTGAAGAGAGAGCTATTAACATGTGAAATAAATGAAACTCTTAACTTCAAAATCATGTCTGGTGTTACCTCTAGTGGAAAGCATGGTGCTGATAATGTTGTTGAGGGCAAAGCATAGCCTTTCCCTTGGCATGAAATTAGACATTGTTAAGCACCATAAGGAGGACCAAGGACCAAGCGAGATCACTGATGCTCCAAAGCTCCCCTGATCCAAGGTTAAAAGGGTAAGGTGTAGTCTTTCCCTTGATAAGAAATTAGACATTGTTCAGCATCATAAGGAGGGGCAAGTACCAAGCAGGATTGTTGATGCCTTAAAGCTTCCCTAGTTCACAGTCTCAGTGATGATAAAGAAATCCGATGCTGTAATTGTGATGTCACAGAACATACCTTCCCTGATTGCTAAGTGACTAACCAGACCAAGGGAACCTATCCTGGAGGAGATGGAAGGTCTCCTAGTTCTGTGGATTAATTAACTGAACCAGGCAAAGCAACCTCTTCACAGCACTTATCTGCACTAAGGCTCTCGATCTGTGGAAGGACCTTAGGGATAAGCAAGGTCAAGGAGAAATTCAAGGCCAGAATGGGATGGTTTGAGTGCTTTAAGGCCTGTACTGGCCTTAAACATGTGACCATGCATGGCAAGACTGCTAGTGCAGACCTTGTGGTGGCTGAGGCCTTCTTTGTGAAGCTAAAGCCAGTGATAGAGGAAGGGGGATACACTCAAAACAGGTCAATAACTTTAATGAGATGAGCCTGTTTTGGAAATGGATATCCAGAAAACATACATCAACTAGGAAGAATGACATGTGCCATGGTTTAAAACAGCCAAGGACCACCTCACCCTCCTCCTTGGTGCAAATGCAGAGGGGGGACCAGAAGCTCAAACTGCTCTTGTGAGAACCCCTGAGTACTGGCAGTGTTCAAGAAGGAGAACCTTGGTTTTATTTGGAAGAGTAAACCCAGTGCCTGGCTGACCGCACTCTGCTGCTTGTATATGGCAGGATACCTGTCCCCTCTCCTGCTGGACTTTGTTAGCCAGAGCAACCTTACCTCTGCTGGTTGACAATATGCCTCAAGCTGCCCTGAGGGTATGGAGGACAGGTTGGATAATGTCAGAGTTGGTGTACCTGCTTCCTAACACAACATCGTTGCTCCAGCCCATGGATCAGGGCGCCATACCAACATTCAAGGCCTACTACCTCCGCCACACCATGGAGCAGGTGGTGAGGGTAAGTGATTCTGGGGTGAACGATGCAGTGCAGCAATTCTAAAGAAATTACAATAAGCATGCATTCGACAGTATCATGGCAGCATGGAAGGTGGTCCAGCTAAGCAGATTGAACGCTGTCTGGCACAGAGGATGGCTGGAGCTTGTGTACTCCTTCTCGGGGTTTCCAGCAGTGGAGAACAGCTGTCGAGGCATCCTCGACTCCTCACATGTGACATAATTTGAGAAGGTCATTGAGGAAGATCTGGAAATGGTCCTGGACAGTCATACTGAACAGCTGCCCACAGAGGAGCTCATTGAGCTAAGGGAACAGGTGGCAAAGGCACAGCAAGGTGGCTATGGCAGTGAGGATGTGTACCTTCATGTTCTCAAAATAAAGACCTTGAAGGAGTTCCTTGTGAAAATGGGCAAGGGAATAGCATTCATCCGGGACACGGACCTGAACCTGGCAAGGAATGATGTGTCAGTGCATGAACAACATTTGAATGCATACAGGGAGCTCCTGGCAACTAAGAAAAAGGCTGGACAAAAGACTACCATCACTTCCTTCTCCCCTGCCAGCAGCACTGAGAAAGAACCATGGCCATCAATGAGTGGTGTGCAAATGCAATATACTGCATCACCTGCCTTCGTCATATCTGTCTCATCTTCATCGTCGCTTGGTACACCATATGCCTTACCACCAAGCTCTCCCTCACCCTCATTGCTGTGCTTTCCATCAGCCTCACTACATCACTCTCCAATGGCCTCAGCACAGCGCATCACTCTCTATGGGCGTTAGCTCACCACTTTCCCTTGGCTTCACCGCACTGCTTTCCCCAACTCTCTTCACCTCCTCCTGAGGACCTGGTATGATTTTTCAGGCCCTCCAGCTGTCCCCCAGCCTTGGGGAGTACCATTGGTGACAACTCGAACCGGCTTTGGACGTAATTCAGGTAGGTGGGAAAGTTTTTTTTTGAGATTTTAGGTTTTATGGTCAAGGGCACCCTCTCAATCTCTGTTGAACCCATGTTATATTGACCTCACTATAAAATGTACCATTATGCAGTGGGTTTTCACTTGACGTAACCCTGTTGTACAGTGAGTCGTGACTGTATGTGGTTTGTTGTGGGAAAATGGAAGTCAACCTGGATATTTAATTAACATGGAAAAGCCAACCTTCTTGTTGGTATATCTTCAACAAACTCAACCCTAAATACAGAAAATCACAATATTCCTGTATTTGATTTTGATTCCCCTCATATACCCCCTTTTAAGATTCACACAAGATACGTACAAGCTGTATTACAGACTCTCTCAGTAGACAAAGCCACTGGTCCAGATGAAATTCCTTCAATAGTACTTAAAAATATGCTCCCCAGTGTTGGCTTCTGTATTGGCAAATTTTTTCCACTTATGCATTTGTACCTCAAGTTTTCCAGCCTCTTGGAAAGAAGCAAATATCCATCCTGTTCTTAAAAAGGGGTCCACTTCTGATCTATCAAACTATAGACCAATCGCTATAACTTCCATTCTCGGTAAAGTTTTTGAGACACTAATAAACAAACACATAGTCAAGCACCTAAAAATCATTAAATTAATCAATGATTGGCAGTATAGATTTTGAAAAGGATGTTCAATTGTAGACATTCTTTTGCCTTCTTACTCATCAGATTAACAAAACAATAGACCAGCATGGTGAAACACACACAATAGCACTTGATATTTCAAAAGCATTTGACAGAGTATGGCACAGGGCCATATTGTCTAGGATGTCACACTATGGTCTTGCATCACTGGTTCCTCTAATTTCTTATTACCTTCAGTATAGAAAAATACGGGTCATGGTAGATGGAATATATTTCCAGTGTCATTCCATAAGTGCTGGTGTACCTCAGGAATCAGTTTTGGCCCCAACCCTCTTTCTCATTCATATAAATGACTTCCTGTCTTTCACTCACAACCCAATACACTCTTATGCTGATGACTCGACACTTCATAGTTTTTTCACGTTTAGTATCTCCTTTACACAATCCGATATTATAAATTCCCCAAAACACATCAATTTCTCTGAACCAGGACTTTTCTAAAACTAATCAGTGGGAACAAACAAATCTGGTCTCATTTAATGCTCAGAAAACTAAATACATTAATTTCTCCAACAGAAAGAATCCTTCAGACTCCCACATAATTTAAATGATGTCAGTATTCCCATTCCAGTACAATTGATATCCTAGGTGTCACACTAAACACCAACCTAAGCTGGACAGCTTATGTTAAATCCCTTGCAAAAAATGCTTCTAAAAAACTGGGACTTATGTACAGAGTTCATGAATTCTTCACTGATGAGCAGTTGGCCACAATATACAAAAGTCATGCGTGTTCTCAGGTCAAATACTGTTCGCCACCGTGGAGTGGATGTGGAGCGGTTGCATGGAGGCAGTTGGACAAAATTCAAAATAAAGCTATTAGATTAATCAATAATCCTGTTAGTGGTAGGTGGTGGCGACCATCATCCACTCACTTGATGTAGTGCTGCCCACTTTTCCCTTAGCCTTTATCATTCTTTTTTCTGGGCCTGCCCTCCTCTCTTCCTATATCTCTCATCTTTCCTGTCACTTCTTGTTGCTTTTCTTTCCTTTACAGGTGGCTTTACATTGAGTGACAAGCCAAATGGTTTCTTGTAAGCCAAGAAACCATTTACAACGCTGGGTGGTAACCATGTAACCAAACCATACGTGCTCCCTACATGTCAACAAGTGGGTTGGTGGAGGGTTAGTGCCCCTCCCTGTAAAACAAATAACTCAAAGTCAAACGGCCACCCCTTACGGGATCGTGGCGTCTGGCAATAGATAGATAGATAGAATAATCCTGTCATTACTTAGGCCCTTCCTCCATTAACCCTTTTGCGCACGGTACCACGATTTGCGTTCAAGTGGTGTGGTGTGCCAAAGCACAGGACCGCAAATCGCGTGAAAATGTGAAAAAAATTAACCAAAAAATAAGTTTTCGGTCGATTTGCGTCAAATTTTGTAGCATTCTAGCAGCCACATGTCTCTCCCGAGGTAAGACTTTGGCAACACTGCAATGACTCCTGTGTGCCTGTAGGTAGTGATAGAATCTCAGTGCTCCACTAGCAGCCAGACAGCAGGGTCGTGCTGTGTTGTGTTGTCCCTTTAAATCTGCCATTTTCCCCCTCCCACCTGATTCTGAAGCCATTATTGAAATATTGTGACTCTACAGTGTTTTTTTACTATACTGTGAAGTGATTGTATCAATTGAACATAGATATATTGTTTGTAAAGCATTGGGGCCCGTTATCAGCTGTTAGGCCTAGAGGCAGAGTCTGGTTTGTTATAGCGGGGTTTCTACTCACCCTGCCTGTAAAATTATGTATTTTACCCTTATATTGAAGACATTACTTATATCTGTGAAACATATAGTTCCTGGATTAGTGAAATAACTGACCTACCATAGCAGGCATTATGTTATGCCATAGAGATAACATAGACATATGCATTAGTTGCTAAGGGAACAGGCGGTCTCTTATGCCATACAGTAGGGAAGGGAATAACAGAAGAGGCTGGGATGGAATCATGTGATATAGTGTTTTATATTGCATATGGTTCATTGTGAAATATACGTATAAAATAGTGCAGCGAGTGTTCACCGAGAAATATTGCGTGCATTTACTGACAGCGGAAAGTTACGTAATGGTCAGAGACAAGAAAATACGCCACACAGCGACACATATATGACATTATATACGTATGTTGTGCAGCGAATGTTCTTGGTGAAATCTTCTGTGTGCATCGCATGTGTTAGGCAAATGTGGTGCAAGGAACAGAGAATACGCCACACACACACACCACACACACACACACCGCTCGCTGGCGCAGTGGTAGCGTTCTCGCTTGCCATCTGGTAGATGGGAGTTTGTGCCTCACTCAGGTTGCGAAAAATTTCACTGACGAAGTGGGTGGTTACTGTCCCCCTTGAGCAAGGGGATGGGTGTGTGCGTGTGTGAAGGTCACAGCCTTGCCCATAGATCGGACTATATGAGCTCTCAGCTTCCTTCCAGTAGGGTAAAAACTGACGATCACTACCATTAAGTGATCCTGACCGACCCAGTGAGTTACACTCACGCACCCATGAACACACACAAAACTCACACACTACCTAACTCATCTTCAATTCCTTCAAGTTCCTGCCAGCAGCTCAACACCTCTGGAGCAAGTGAGTTATCCATATTTTGTTGATTTGTACACTGACCTGTTTCTACATTTCTATATTTTTTTCACAAATAAGTATTGTTTTTACATATACACATTATGAGATGGAAGAAAGTTCAGCTTTAGCAAAAAGACTAGTAGAAATGTCGAGTTACTGAGAGCACTATCAAAGAGCTTATGATATTTCTTGTGTATAATTTGAGTAAAAAATAATAATAATAAAACGTATTGAGCGAAAATATGTAAGTATTCGTGAGGCAGGGAAATTGAGCATTTTTATCTCGCTTGCGGGCGAGGAAGAGTGTTCTATCTTTGTCGTCCATTTACTCCAAAATTATTGAACGTATCGATTTCCTGTAAGAACCATGATAAAGATCAATGAATTCTACATATGTACAGGACATAGCTATGTAATCTCTCTAATGAAAAGTTGTGGTTACGTACGCGGTTATTGTGCACGCATGACGAAAGTGCACCGCGGCCGCGAGTACCCTGTAGATTTTTGCGATTTACTCAGAAACTATGAAGCGTATCAAAACAAAAAGGTATCAGGAGAAAGCTTATGAAATTCTACATAAGATTATGTAATAAAAACAAAAGGTTTTCGTTTTCGTTTTCGTTTTTGAAGGCTCCAACATGCTTGCATGTGTCGGCCTTGGTCACCTAATGGCGGCTCTCCACGCTGCTCGATCTCTGGCAGCCTCCCTATTCAGTCCCTTAACCCTTAAGTCACATTTAATGACCTCGTCCCATGTCTTTCTCGGTCTACCCCTCCCAACCCCTCCCCCAATATTAACACTTCTCACCCTCTGTACCCAATTATCATCCCCCATCCTCTCCACATGTCCAAACCACCTCAGCCTACCTCTCCTCATCACA